>JBBMFX010000037.1:27999449-28011410 GCA_037832545.1 Rhabdalestes septentrionalis | reverse complement strand
TGTTATCAGTCTTTGTGTGTTATCAGTCTTTGTGTGTTGTCAGTCTTTGTGTGTTGTCAGTCTTTGTGTGTTATCAGTCTTTGTGTGTTGTCAGTCTTTGTGTGTTATCAGTCTTTGTGTGTTATCAGTCTTTTTGCAATTCATGGGGCTGTTCAGTGTTCTAGAACACTGGTCCTTGAAACCCCCTGCCCCGCACATCTAAGTGCTTCCCTGCTTTTACACGATTGCTACAGTTCAGTAAGGGGCTGTTAACAAGTTGCTCAGCTGGATCAGGTGTGTTGAAAGCAGTGAAAACAAAAATCTGCAGGGTACTGGGACTCAAGAACCGGGTCTGGGAAAGACTATTCTAGACGTACCGACCATAATCAGGGCTAATTCCTAAAGGAAACCCATTTCATGGTGCAGAAAAAGGCTGCTGTTATAATCAGATCTGATGATGCTAACTAGAAAATCGGCCTTGAAAGAGGCAGCAAAGTTTGCAATTTGTAAGAACAGATAAAAAAAAAAAAAAAACTCTTCATCCACTTTGGAAACAGGCTCTTGGACCTAACAATAACTCACAGGAGTATAATATACACAATGGAAAACAGAGAGAATGTGGTGAATAATTAAACTGAACAGTGAGTATTGATCAAGTTCAACTCCAGGGAGGAACAATACTGTTTCATTTTTCATGCTCATACATCTGGTGGACAAAAAAACGTGCTGTGTTATTTGTGAGAAGGAAGAAATGTTCGCCACTAGAGCCCTGCATTACCTAATTTAGTTCACAGTGAGACCAAACTGTCCAGCACTAATCATCAAAGTCTAAAGGGTTGGGGGAGGGGGGTGTATTTAGTTTCATTATGGCTTGAGTGATAGTTGGAACGAGGGATATAATTTGCAGTAATGACTGGCACTCATTATTTCACTCACCATTCAGGTCCTGAACCCTGCGAAAATCATTATGTGGTGGAAATCAGAATGAAGGGCCGCTCTTTAGACCCAAAACCTCCAGGTCTCATTTGTTAATAAAACCGGGAGAGGTCACACCCGGGGAAAAGCCTGGCAGCCGCTCGCAAATGTCAATGAAGACAAGGCTATTCTAACATTCTGCCACCAATCAAAAATACTCTCACTGCGATGTAAGGCGGGCGATGTGAGTGCGCCATGGCCTCAGCTCAATTTTCCCTCAGACCTCTCCAGAACTTTCTCTCTCTTCCTTCTCCTTGTCTTTTGAGAGGAAATAAAGGGGGGAAGAATAACATTTTAAGTTTGCCATGCTCCCTGCATGGAATATGTTAGTTTTTTCCAAAAAAAACCTAGATGATTCCTGAATTATATAAAAATACCAATAAAAATGTATCAGTTCTGTTTCTCTTTTCTACAAATGACATATGAGCAGTGTGGAGCATTTAAAATCTAAAAAGCAAAAATAAACATATTCTGGTATGCTTAGCTTGGAGCTAATTGGCCACAGAACAGTCGGAGTTAAACGCGTCACGATATCATTAGCTCAACACAGCGCCCACACACTGTAGACCGTGATAACTTAAATTACATTAACTGTGGCGTAAATGAAACCAAATTCTTAGACCTGAGCTTGTTTATTCCTAATGTCTTCTAGACTGAATAAGATCCCCTCTTGCAAACCGAAAACAGGGACACGGGGACACACAATGCTGCTCGCTGGCATGAATTCATATTAAGATAATATGTGGCAGCTAGTGCTATACTGCTCGCCCCATAATCACGTAAGAGGGTCTTCCTTCACCCCCTTGACTTTCCCCTAGGTTACTAAGAACGCCAAGCACAAGTTGCATACACACTGAATTCAATTAGCTTATTTCTCACATCATGACTGTGGCTTTCCCCTTCCTTCGAATCGCATGTCTGTCCAATGTGATTGAAATTCGGATTTAATTTCTGACGTCCTTCAGCCCTGTTACATCGGGGACACAGGACGACAGCTTCACTTCTTTCTGGCATGTGCAAAATCAACATCTTACACTGTGCAAAAACAAGAGCAATGTATGGATGCACAGAAGGGGGTAAAGTAAAGTATTATGCAGAGTGCTTAACTCAGTTAATGAGGCTGAGAAAATGAAAAACTAATTCCAAGTCAAGACTTCATTAAAAAAAATGGGAGTTTCACTGTTTTGATCTTGAGACACAAATATTCTGGATTTCTGGATGCCACAGATGGAGATAAAATTTGGTTTGGAAATGATACAGAAAAAAAGGCAGAAATTCTTTAGAGATAATGCATGCATGCTTGTGATCTGAAAAAAAATTAAAGAGGTGACACCAGGCATAATCTACATGAGCTGACAAAAAATTGTCACTTGCATCTTTTCTGTTTTAATACTTGGTTACATATTTTCTTACCTTAACATCAGCATCAATCCTGTCATGTAAGAAGTTCACCAGTCTGTTTTAGCTCACTTTATGTACAAGCAGGGACATTACCACTTTCCAGAATAATAACTGCAGAGTATCTATATCTCACTGGTTCAACAGATATTTACATTTACCAGAGGCTTTTATCCAAAGAGACTTCCATTTTTTAATTACTCCTTGGAGGACCCAGTGGTGGTTTTGCTGAAAGTAGGATTCAAACCCATGACCTCTTGGTCTAGAGGCAAGTATCCTACCCACTAGGCTACCACCTAGTGAACGAAATCACCAGACCTTCCTATCGTGTACTGGCAGTCATATGTACACACTAACACTAACTAAAATGTGCACTCAATTTGTGCAGACTGAAATGGAGAAAGACCGTCTCCAAAGTCTGGTGCGTTTCTTGTCTGACAGCATTCATGCTGTAATTAAGGCAAGTGTACACATAACCAAATACTAGAAATGACACGGCCTAGACTCCCACTCAATGGTTTGGGCTTGCATAGCTTATCATGGCTTTTTTAATCAAATGAGAATTCATTTTATTTGTTGGTGTGGAACACCTTGATATATTCAAGACTTGCCAGCTTTATTTTGTAGGAAACTATGTCACAGTTTGCTTCTTCCACGCAATACAATTGTGTGCAGCCACCTGACATCTTTTAATCACCTTTTAATTAAATTCAAAGCATCAAGACTGAGGGTCCTCCTCCTTCCATTCTAACACCCTAAAAACATACATCCTTATTTTGATGATCCCTCTCACCGGCTCTAATATATGACCAAACATTTGCAAGTTTTTACTTTCATAAGAAGGTGTGTCCTTGTCCCTGTGTCCACCTAGTACAGGACTTCAAATAATCACTCGTTCCAATCTTTGTGGAAAGAATCTCCACACTCCCACCTTAACTCCTGGCCTAAATGAAACTCTCCCCGTCAATTATAAGCAGAATTTATTCCTGCTTGCACACATATTTATGCGCAGTCATTTGCAAGCGAGACAATAAGCCATTCAGCCTTAGCTAAGATTGATATAGTATTTAGCATAATAGAGCGTGGGTGAAAAAAAAGCTAATTAATCTGAGCTGGAAGACCTCTGTATCCCTCAAGCCCTGCCCATTATTCCCCACAAGACTCCTCTTGGGAACATAGGCCCACAGCACTGCTGGTGCTAGCCTACAAAACTACTCAATGCGCGGGTGAGCGAGGGAGAGAGAAAAACATGGAATAGCAAATCTTGCGTCTTTAAAAGCATTCTCTGTGTGTTAAAATCATTTCTGCATTCCAGCAAGTAACACAACCACACTAATTACCGTCATTTGCAGTTTCTTCGCACCAGCAACTTAACATAACTGGTTGACTTGCGCTATACCTTTGCACTACATCGATCTGGTCCACAGAGTGCAGAGTTTAATACCAGCACAATTGCGAGATTTACTATATGTCCAAAAGCTTGTAGCCACCCAGCATTGCTTCAAAAATCGAGGGTATTAATATGCAGTTTGTCCACCTTGTTGCTACAGTAACAACCTCAACTCTTCTGGGAAGTCTTTAGACGAGGTGCTGGGAGTCGCGAGAGGATTACTGAGGTCATGTGTTGTTGTTGGACGAGGAGTGGATCACAAACACCACTCCCAAATTCAGACCAGAGGAACTAAATGGAGGCCCATCTCTCCAGAGAATGCATTTCCACTGTTCCATGGTGACCTCAGACTAAGGTGTAGCTGCTCCAGATCATTTTTGTGCCTCCATTTCAACATACAGTGTATTAGATAAGGATTTGAAATAAAACTACTCCACGAGTTCTCCATTATCTCCCCTATTCTATAGAAAAGTAAAACATCCTCTTCATCAATGAAAAAAGTAAACCAAATCTAATCACTGGATGCTATGAACAGCACCCTTGCTGGGCATAAATATGCTTTTAGGGCATGCAAGTTTGGATCATTTAATTAACTGTATCTTCACTAGTGTGAATCTCGTATTCCTGTAAGGAAAAAGGGCACTGCTCTGATCAGTTCAATTTGACATTTGAAGGGATATAAATCTAATTGCGAAATCTTTCGCCTTCTCTCAAATATAGTCAGTCAGTCAAGGCATGCGCTGTGTTTGCTTCCTTAGTTTTGCACTGTAGCCTCATGCAAACTGCATGCCTAAATCGCACACTGGCTTTCAAACACAAACACTCTCTGACTAGCCATTTGAGTACCTGTTTAAACATGTATGCACCTCTTTTATCATTTAAGCACTTTTATAGTTTACCACATTTTGAGATCTCATTGCTATAGACTTGTGCTAGACATTACACAACCCCCCTGAAAGAAACAGGTAAAGCTACAAACTCATTTTATCCACTTATCATGAGAATCCTGCCAGTAAGAAGCAAGTCCAGTTCTGCCAGAGAATACAAATGTGGACCCAGAATACATCATTTTTATTTAAACGTACTATTTACTTTCAAGCAGAACAGAAACACTTCCTCCTAACTCCTAAAATTATCAGCGGATGATACCCAGCCTTGTCATGGTCTGACAGTCTAATGACCTATTAAGTTTAGACGGCCAATGCCCAATGAGGGATCTCACAAGAAAAGAAAGATGAGCAAAGTGGAAGATAGAAGAAGAGAAGGGCCTGATGTAAGTGCTTGAGAAGGGTAAGAGAAGGCAGCAGACAGGTGTGTGTTTGTGTGGGATCTGTGCTTAGGCACATCATGGAGCTGGTGTGTGCCCATGCATTCCAAACAAGCTGCACTGAGCCGCCTTCCATCAGCCAAAGCATGCAATCCAACAAGCAAGCACCCACTCAAGCCTCACGGTTGAGTCAGACAGGGCAGTAAACAATCACATGCTTCCTTCTCGCCATAATGCTTCATTTAGGCTCTGTCATTTGGCATGTGCTCTCGAATCCAGTGCCTTGAGAGGCTTCGGGTGCTCCTTTGGTCTGTGCTGATGTACTTACACAGCAGATGTTCTCCTTCTTGTTTCTGTTTGTTCACTGAGCATATTTGGGGTAAGTCAAGAGCAGTTTAGAAAAGGTGGCTCAAATCCTGAGCCATTTTACGTTAGGACCTCACAAAAAAATAAATTGGCCAAGACAATTAGCAACTATGTATAATTCTGCAAAATTATGACCATCATGTAAAAGGAAACTGAAAGTACCATAAAGACAGCAGCTGCTAGCAATTGTTCAAATTTCTCGACACAACGGCGGTGATATTTTGAATTGGCAACCTCTTAGAAAGTTATTACATGTAAATGTTTAGAACACACCGCCATCGCCTGATGTCCCAATCATTGTTTTACAATAGTTTTGAAACAAGGTACATTCAGGGCATTTTAAGGTAAACAGTAACCAAACTAAACAGCTTTCTTTAGATATATTAATTAACATAACAAGTATAAGCTAAAATATTCTGAATGATGGCTAAACCACTTAATTATTCAGAAACAAAACAATCCTTTATAAGTAGACCATATACATTGAACTGCTCTTGTTTGTGAAAGCTCTTGCAATTGGTCTATTTTAATGCTATTTTTAATTGGCTTGTTTTATTTATTTCTACTGTGCACCTGAGTTGACCTGATGATTTAAAACTCACACAGTCCACTTTAAATGATCTAAAAATGTCAGGCCCCACGTTCTGTTACAGATCATGACTGATAAAGTGTTCACAGTATCGTTAAATAGACTGTTTTATTAAATGGGTCAAACATTTCTTTTCATTGTAATAGTCAGAGCAGAAAGCAAGTGTTACAACCACACTTCTTTAAATGAAGAATATGAAGATTTCACAGTGGGGAGCCTTCAACACACGTCTCAGATTAGAAATACAACAAAAAGCACAGCTTGTAGGTCACGTCTTTTAGTGATATTCCATAAATCTGTGTCCTCAAAACAACAACAAAAATGAAATCTTTCTCACATGAAAGAAAGCTAAGTTGTCATAATTCACCCTAATTCAAAACCAGAGAGTTCTTCAAAGTCTTTTAATAAGCGAGGCACACATGCTGCCAACAGCCAGCCAAACGAGTGCAATCAATACTAGGGCTATGGATGCATATTCTGTAATGTGAGAGTAGTGCTTTTGATTGATCTGCCAACGCGCTCAACCTGATGCTTTGATCTATGATCATGAGAGCTCCTCCAGGGCATGTTAAACTTTTAGCCCATCATGCTCCCGAGCCTGGCCGTGTTGGGCAAACAGCGGTACCCGGGGCTTCCGGAGCCTTCTGCTTGAGCGGTAATTGCCGTCGCTGACAGCAGAGGAGCTTCTGTGATTCAGGAGCTAGTCATGAGGAGGCCAGACGGGTGCATTCTGGCACTGGTGACTAATCTTCTGGTTGAGGGGGGGATTGTGTGTCTGTGTGCATGAGTGTTTCTGAGACTCTTATTGAAACCAACACGCTGCACACTAAAGAAAATGATCAGCAGAGCACAGATGTTTAAATCTGACTGATAATTCAGATCAATATTAGACATATTTACTGTAGAGTGTAGAATGTTAAGCCACACTGGGCTACAGTGTAAAAACAATTGCTGGCAAATCCGTACATGTAATATAGTGGATAAGGGCATCGACCCACTCTCTTTACTGGTGCGTCCTAATATTGACTGGATGGAGTTTGCAAGTGTATGGGTTGTTTATAATCCTAGCAATATGATCACCCTCTTCCAAAAAAACATTTTTTGTGCATGTGTGTGCCACATCTGTGGTTGTTTTGCTTATGACTCATGTCAACATGGTGCAACATAGTGGACGGACAGGGTGTGTGAGAAAGAGAGAGAGAGAGAGAGAGAGAGATGTATCATCACTCTGCATGAAGGAGAGAGTCGGGCCTTGGCTGCCACTGAGGGCATTGTTTTTACCTGTAATTACCTACAAATTCAAGAGGCACAGAGGGAGGAAGGCGACCCCACTTGCTGACGAGAAAGAGGACCCTGAGGGGCTGGTGCAATCGCATTCTCATGCAAATGACTGCTCCTGGGCAATGGCTCTTCTCGAAGATGTTATATAGGGCTGGATAGTAAGTGTCAATTTGTAGGTCAGAGCTGGACACTGGATGGCATTTTAGTTTGACACACCCACACACAGACACAGACACACACACACACACACACACACACAAATACACACACACATTGACAGTTTCACCGAAGGAAGTAAAAGTGCTTCACTTCAGCAGAGAATTTCTCCTGAGCTGCAATCTGGCTGAGCAGACACGAGCCCACATGCAAACAAACAGGCAGACCCACAGACATCCAACAGTAAAACTGTGCGATATGGCATAATATTCATACTGAGATATAAACTGAAACATAGACGGTAGACGGTATACTTTGCAGTATATAATTTGATCTGTAAATTTAAATGTAATTGTTTTGAAAAGGATAACATATGTCCATAACAAAGGCAATTTAGAATCAGTTTGTATTTTGCATGGATATGGGAAAGGCTGCTTATTCAAATGTTATGTGTGTGTGTGTGTGAGAGAGAGAGACTTTGTGTGATTGTGAGTGTTTGTGTCATTTCTCTCTCCCTGACACTTTAACTGCTCTATGTCCCAATACTTTTGATCATTCAGTGCCTCTTAATGGACAAAAGTATTGGGACTTAACGCTGTTCAACTCTAAGGATGATCGTTCCAGTACTTTATTTCTCCCCTCCCTATCGCACAGGAAATAACGTCTCATTTCGTTTTAGTCAACGAAAATGAGACATTCTAGCTTAGTTTTTATTTTGTAAACCATTCTTATTAGTCAACAATATTACGTTATATATTTTATTATGGCTGTCTTCACATGACCAGCATTTACGTTGTGTCTCGTCTCGGTTTTGTCACGTGATAAATGATATTTAGTCATAATTTTCATTGACCAAAGCAACACAAGGCCAGACCTACTGTTGGCCAAATTTATATCACATACCATTTATACCCCCCGTACTATCCAACAGGCAAACAAAAAGAAAGCAGTTTCTGAAACATTAGTGTAGACCTCTTAATAAATTAAGAGCTTAAGCTCACACCAAGAGAGAAAGAAGGAGTTTGTGTGAAATTATGTGGTGTGCAATCTGTCCATGTTTGCAGCATGTTTGTGATTAGGCATCAAATTTAACACATTTTCATGACAGGTGAAAAAACACTTTTTCCATTAGTTTTAATTCTACAGTCTGAACCAGCCATCCCTGCTCATCGCAAATAAAATAAAAAATGAATCAATGCAACATTAAAGAGAAAGAGAGAGAAAGAGACTGAGAGAAAGGCAATAAGAGAGAGAGAGGAGAGGAGAGAGAGGCAGATAAAGTGTAGAAGAAAATATGGGAGCATAAGTCATATTCAAAAAAGGCAGAAGCATACTAATGAATTTTAATGCTGCCAATAATAGAAAAAAAAACGTTTAATGAAAAATAGGTTTTCTCAGGTTTTTGCCTTGTCCTATCAGCAGACTGAAGTATCTGATATTGATGGGATGCCTCATCTCACTTGGATGGCTCTGCCATTGATGCTTCTGTAGCTCGAGTCTGAATTGCATTATTACTGAGTCAAAACTGAGAGAATTGTGGTTATTTTGCTTGTTTTTTGAAGTTACTTTTCATCTCCAGCAGGTATGAGCTTAACAATGCAGCTGTAAATACAACTAAATTATGTTGATTCTACTCTGAAGAATTCATTCAAGGCCAATGTCTCTGCCAAGAACCCTAAACATGATCTAATTACCGTGAAAATTAATCAGATCCACAGCCGAGGCTGCCAAGGTCCTTCCTGTGTGGAACATGCACGTGTCTCTGGGCTTTTCCAACAGGTGCGTAACTTTCTTCCTGCAGTCCAGTGACACGTATTTCTGGTGGAGTGGAGATGCTAAATTGGCCCTATATTTGACTACATGTGTGTCTGCAATGAGATGGAGGTTGTTTCCCTACTTTTCTCCCTAAAAAGGAAGGATAGGCTCCAGCTTGTGATTTGCTAAGTCAAGACAGCAGCTATAAAACTTACTCACCTGTTCAGGCAGGCTGAATTTTTGATATATTCCAGGAGAGTCAATTCAATGAACATAGTTTTGCTGTCAAACCTAAACATGCCCCAATGCAGGATCAAATGGTTTACTCCAGTTGTTTCACTCCAGTTGTTTTCAATCACTGTTTTTTATTTGTAGTGCAAAGCTTAATTCAAAATGCTGGTGATGCGGATGAAACCTTTTTAATGCAGTAAACTTCACATCTTAGTTTAGGAAAAAAGTTCATGCTGAATCCGGTAGACAGAAGATCATAACATTTTTAAATCTTATTCTTTGTTTACACTCAAAAAACAAAACTCTTAATATTTAATATTGTGCTAATGCCTTTATACTCATTGTAAACAATATAAGCCCTGTCTTTCCACAGTCATAGGGGAGTAAAAGCAAAATAAAATGTTCTCTCATTTATTTTAGTACAACATCCAGCAGTGTTGACTGACTCTGAACTCAGCATGCCTAATGTTCTTTGCAATAAGCAACATAGGGAAAAATGTCCATAAAAGAACACTGAAAATCAGGGTACATCAGTTAAAGTTTTATGGTGGAAAGTGGGAGTCAGTTCTTTCTTTCACTGCATTTTGTAATCCTGGTTTGAATTTCCTATAGGAACGATATGCATTGCAGCATTTATTTGCATTACCCATGGCTTCCCAGCATGCAGCACAAAAGCTATACACTAGCAATGATCATGAAAGCACTTTACTGCTTTACACATTGTGGTACAGGTAGTGGGATCGTCTTTCTCGCCAGCACAAGATAAGAGTTCCTCCCCAGATTGCAAACAGCTGTCACAAGACAAGATTTCTCTTACTTGCTTGAGAAAGGATGCTAGTCATGGAGCCACATTGGCAGGGAGCAAGGGAGTAACAGGGAAATGAAAGTACTTTTTATAGTAAGCTAGCCTGTAGACAATTTGGTTTCAGTTTCCTCACTGTACTATATGTAAACAAAGTATTCACTTGCACTGGTGTTTGTGGATGTTCCTAAACTCTCATTTGGTTCGCCAGCAAAAGTGACCTGGAACCTCCCCAAGCCAGTGCAACAATATGTTATGCAGATGTAGCACTGATTTCACTCCATAAAGAAACGGAAGACTTACCTGCATTACATAATATGTCATTTGGTAGATGTATTTGTTCAAAATCTAATGTTAGCATTTTCAAACTCAATTTCCAATCTAAAACACATTTTTCTTTGTAGATCGGCTTTCTGTCTACTTAACACAAACAAAAGTGTGTAAGCTTATATTTGGTGAAATTTTAAGTGAACGACTAGAACCAAACAGTCAGATCCAAACAAGCAATTTCAGCTTTGTAAGCCATATTTTAATATAGAGCTGCAGCACCAGCATAGGCTCCTTAACGGATTTCATTCTAGCTTAAACAACATCAAATACAGAGATATAGTGATGTGCTTTGTGAATCTGATTGTCATCAGTACTACCCAGGACCTGGATTATGTGAGTACAGGATTGTAAGTGTAAGCCTCACCTGGTGGCATCCACTGGTTTGCTGAAGGCTTTTCTTTGGTGTTGGCCTGCTCCCACTCAAGGTCGTCATCTCTTCCCTGGCTGTAGCCACACGTGGTAAACGGCTTCTCGAAGTTGCAATCGCCTGTGACAAAAGGAAAGGGAATTTAGATCGCTGTAGCCTTTTCCATTAACTCGTCCCGCAAATGAATGAACACATAAATTATGTTTTCTCCCACCCCCCCACCTCTTTCCTTCCTCTAATCCTGGCGTTCATAATGCAATATGCCAAACAATGAGAGTGGTTTTAAGTGAGATGGAGAGAGGGATGGGTGCGCCAGATGCGCTGCAACATATATTACCATCATTAGGCGCGCGGCAGGCCAATTCCACAATGACAGAAATGAAGTGTCCAAACTCCATCATCGTTAAGCGTTGCGCTCCTGCCGCGCCATCGGGCATAAATTTGATTCATTTTCACTCCGGCATGTGACCAAACTTCCCTCGCCGATCATCTCACGTTTAGCTCTCATCTATCCTAATCCTTCCCATGGGATCGGTGTGCACGCACACACAGGCACCCGCACAAATACACACAGCTGTAGCAATTCTATGGGCCACCAGTGATCAGAACTAGAGACACATACATATATGTGTGTAATTGCGTGCAGCATTATTTTAAATCATCTAAGACCAGAAGGGTGAAAAAGAGTGTTACCTGGTAAAACTTCAACCTCGGCCAGTCCATTTTGAGGAACATTTTTTATAATCAACTGCTGTGAATCTTAGTTCATTTTGAAAGATTTCCGCTTGACTGCAGTGGTGTCTATAATGTAGCACAGAACTAATCAAAAACTAATCCCATGTTGGCATTCTTATTTATTTATTTATTTATTAGGGCTGTAACGATATACCAAACAAAACCGAAATCAGGGTGTGAGGAGGGTGAATCTCGACACAGACACACCCCTTCCAACTCTATCTCGTATAAGGTTCCCGCCCAGAAACATACGTTTTTCGCCTTAATAGGAGGATTGTCACGTCAATTTCTTTTCTTTAACCAATAGCTGAGGGTCTAAGGGTTTCAAAGAGCCCTCCCA
>JBBMFX010000037.1:27971242-27983812 GCA_037832545.1 Rhabdalestes septentrionalis | reverse complement strand
TCTCTCTCTCTCTCTCTCTCTCTCTCTCTCTCTCTCTCTCTCTCTCTCTCTCTCTCTCTCTCTCTCTCTCTCAAACAAACACACACACACACACCTGGCTCTGTTTTCCTTTTGATATCTCCTTGAAAATGGGTCTTTACCTACACCACTTTACCAGGTCCCTAGACATCGTCTCATTTAACCCTCCAGTCAAATACCACTGATTAGCATGATAATATCCCCAAGAAGCGTTCAACATAGCCTATATTTAATCTTGGAAAGAAAGTTTTTTCTATTAAATAGAAACAGACTCCAACAAATTTTAGTTTTTGGAGCTCTGTTTCAGTAAATTGGTTCTTATTTACTCAAAATCTCTGCAGGTTCAAATTAACACCAACTCGAGAAGCAACGTTCAGCTGTGAAAGTGAACAAAACGTCTCATTTTTTCCAAAGTGACTATGAATATTTAGGCAGCGTAGCCATCTGGTTGGGTTACTGCGAGGCAAATCTGACTATACAAGAAAATATTTAATGATTAGACATGACTGAGGTAGCCTGGAGTGCTCTGGAGTGATTAAATATGCACAGATCCAGATGCTGAAGAGGAAAACTGGATCATTTTGAATTCTCTTTTGGCCATCTGCAATGTACGACCTGTTATGACCTGAATATATATGTTTAGTGTTGCGTGAATTTAGAGACACATTGCAGTAAACAAAAACTACAATCCTACATTTAAATGACTGAAACGTTACACAAACCTTTACGCACACTCATTTAAAGTCCAGTAATACAGAAATGTATTCATTGACAGGGTTCTTTATTATTTCCTCCTAAAGCCTTTGCATACATCTGTTGCCATAAGAAAAGAATGCCCACCTCTTTCAGAATCTTGATGTTACCAGTTTTGCAAAGTACCTGTCAGGAGCACTCCAGTGTCATATTATTCCACCATGCAGCCAACTCTGCCAGTCTGTTTACAGCATTACAGCAGCCATCTGTCAATGCCACACACACACACACACACACACGAAGACGAACACACACGTGCGACAAGGCCTGAGCTCTTGATTAATAATTAGGGTTGTGTGGTGATGCAGTAATACCTGTATTATTTAACAGTCGCCTGGTTTAACGAAGGCCCAGCTGTGCGACGGGTGCCGGAACTGAGACTCCCAGACAGGTGACGGAATGACTGACTGTGGTTCTGCATTCCGACATAGAACGTGCCATGCGGACCTCTAGAGTGTAGCAAGGACAGGTGAGAGAGATGCGAACAGATGTGGCAGCATCCGCTCCGAGGAAACCCCAAAGAGTTGCATGGAGGAAACGCCAAGGAGGAATATGTCTACCTCAATCTTGAACAAGGATTAGTGATAAGATGCAATAAAAAACTGGCGTTTCATCATTTAGAAGTTAGAAACTGCTTTAAAAAGTTAGGTAGTGAGTTTTAAATCATAAGTTTACAGAATGTAAACCGCAGATTTTTATGTTTACTTATTCAAAATTAACACAACAAACTATTTGAAGTTCAGTTAACTCAAAACATAAAGGTAGCCGGGTCACTTAATACCAGTTGTAATCTCCTATAATAATAATACAACCATTTTCGTGATATTGGTATTGTTAGAATAATGCTAGGATGTGTACACATGTTTGGTGTTTGCAGTAAATCGGTGGATGTACAATATTCTACAGTGACATTTTAGCGTTATTTGTATTTTCTACAATCTGAAATTGTTCATGACATAAACAGAGTCTCTTAATTTTTTTTATCTTTTATGATTTCTAATCCAAATTTGATTTCAGATACACTCCATGCAAAAAAGTATTGGGACACCTGATCATCACTAGATTTTTGAGTGTTTCTGTGGGAATTTGTCCTCTTTCTGAGCATTTATGAGATCAGGGACTGGTGTTGGACAAGGAGGCCTGGCTTTCAATCTCTGTTCTAGTTCATCCAAAAGGTGTCGAATGGGGTTGAGGTCAGGGTTCTGTGAGGCCAGTCAACTTCTTCTACACCAAACACATCCAACCATGTCTTTATGGACCTTGCTTTGTCCACTGGGACACAAAAGGGCTCTCCTAAAACTGTGCCAACAAAGTTGGAAGCCTGATGTTGGAAGCTGAAGCATTAAGATTGTCTTTCACTAGGAGTAAGGGGCCAACTGAAATAAGAAGTTTCAGTGATGTGTCCGAATACATTTGTCCAGATAGTATATGTCTAAATCAGTACACCCATCTGTACTGTTACTTTCCAGCAATGGTATCAACTGAACATGATCTCACAGAGATCTTAATCCTTGGCCCACAAAAGTGTCTTCTAGAGTGGAAAAACGAGGAGGAAAACTGTAACTGCTGGAAATGAAAAATTACTTGACACACATGGCCTAATAATATTCTTTTTAAAACTTGATGTGACTAAAATAACTAAGGATACTTAATGAGAAATTGTCGGTGTTGTCTCTCTGTCCTATAATCACCCTAAAAACTACTATATTTAACACTTTTATTCAACTGCCACTTTAGGGAATGAATGAACGAGCGAAATGAGCACGGGGCTGAACAGCTATTGCAGCAGCGATAAGGGCTAAAAAAGCTGCTTTGTCAATCGCAGCACTGCCATTCACAACTCCTCGGCTCCCTTGAGAGTACCTCCAAACATCTTATCAATTAATTGGCTGGAGAATTGGATGACAGGTCCTTCTCCACAGCAACGTCACAGCCTGACATCAGGGCATTCAGCTATGTTTACCTGACACTGCGGTAACAGGAATGGGGGAACAAATGAGGCAGGTTAAAGGGTCAAGCAAGGGAGAGAGAGAGAGTGAGAGAGAGAGGGGGACAGAAAGAGAGAGATAAAGATACAAACCTCTGAGCTCAAGCCTGCATGCATTCAACTCAAGTTCAACACCACAACACCCTCTATTCTTGCTGCTCTATTCATTGCCACACGCCAGCCAGGCGACCACACACACACACACACACACACACACACACACACACACAAACAAACTCACACATCCAAACATCATGGACAGATTAGGACAATATTTTCCCTTGTGTGCAATATTTCTGGTAAACTGTAAAAAAAATTGTGTTTTTCTTGTGCAACACATGCAGATTTTGGGATGAAAGATTACTGTGAACAATGTGAAATCTGTCTTGGTGCATTATTATTGTTTCTCATTGCCTACTGCTTGTGTATATATATCCAGTGTTCATTCACATACATGTCCACTATGTACATATACACATATTTATAACCATATATGTTTACATACACATATATATTTGCATACACATGTCTATATATATTATTGTTTTATTTGTATACTGCATTTTTTATATTAACTGTTGTATAGCTTTTATACTGTTGTCTTGCTGCTATTACTTTTGTAATTTGTAACTTTGTTCTATCCACATTCTGCTGTAGTGATGCAAATTTTCCTTTTCTGGGACTAAAAAAGGTTTATCTTATCTAATCTTAAAATAAGGAAGGAGTACAGAAAACATAAAGAGTAAGGACGCATGTACTCCAGTATTGCCAGAGCAGGAACTACTCCTGGGGTGTCAACTAAAGGGAATTTTGTGTCCTTTTTTCTGTGCTTTCTTGGCTGATACTTTAGTGCATTTAATAGTGAATTATTACACTTTCTATTGTTTCTATTTGTATTTTATATTTTGCTTTTGTTTGCCTCAAACTAATAACTATAACTGTAACTGTTGTTGTTGTGACTATATTTGTATATCTGCTTGCCTTTTTTCCAGCTCAAGCTACAACATGACAAACCACTGTTTGCAAAATGCTTCAATTGTATGCCAGATGTGGCCCAGCATATACAAATCCAACGCTTAGCCGATATGACAGCCTGAAGACCAAGTAATTTGGGTGAATGCAGACAAACGTTCTGACAAAGGTTTCTTTTATCATGTAACCCCCTACCACCAAAGAAAATAGGGAAGTGATTTTTTCCCCTGCTGCAAAACATTCAGTGGAATGTGGAGCAGAGCTTTAAAAACATTGGCCAGCTTTGCAGTGCAATGCTCAGCTTTCTGTGGATGTGGCACAGAGGTCAAAGCGTTCGGTCCCCCGTCATTAGCTTGTCACCTAGATGTCTCTGTTCTCCTGAGTTAAACTGGCCATCATTAACATGCCACGTCCCTGTGAAAGAGTGTTTGGAAACAGAGCAGTGGGCACAGGAAGTGGCAGAAATTCTCCACAGACTGCTGTCATAAATTTGCACTGCCATAAATGACAATGAAGACATGGTTGTGAACTGAAATCTGTGAAAGAAGGAAATCCCAATACCTTTGCTGTGCAAATTTTAGGAGACAAATTTGGATTATTGCATGCAGGTCATATGATGTTTCCCGCTGAAACATGGAGGGTAAAAAGCAGAATAGCACACTTAATCCTATAACCATGTTCCACAGACTGCAATGGTTTACTTTTATGTGTGTATACATTTCCCACAGTACTATCACATCTAGCCAGCCCTCTGTGTGTCAGTTCTTCTGCCATTAACACAGGTAGTCAAACCAACAGAGACCAAGGATGGGAGGATACCATTGTATGAATAGCTTTTTTCAGATTGGGAGTTTGATCATGGCTCTTCAGATGCTAAATGGGAATGTATTAACATTCCTAGCTCTTTGTCCATTGCCTTCTGGAATCCATTAACATGCACAGCTACTTGCCAATAGGCTTTTACGCATATTTACACACCCACGTTCCCTTTATCAAAACAAGAGGGGCACTAGAAGCCAAATATTCACAGAATAAATTGTTTGTGTGAGAGAAATAATTACTGGCATTATGGATTGCCAAGAGGATGTGTGTGTAATTAATGATTAAGTGATTTTGTTGTTGTTTCACACTGGTGAAAGGCAAGGCCAGGGGTGGCGTCACACCTCATAAAGCCTTAGGGCAAAATTATCGATTGAAAACATGGTGTGATGTTGCTAAATTGTGCTGGTGGTGGCAAAGAGAGGTGGCTGGTTTGCTCCTAGGCCACTGTCTGTAATATCCACTGACTAGGTAAAACCACTGTCAGTTTCCTCCCACAGCCCAGCAAACTGCGTAAAGTGTTTTGAAAAAGTTTGAATATAAAGAGACTTGTATATTTGCACGCATATTTTTTGAAAAGCACTTCTTGGCTTGCTGAATCATTTTAAAGGAAAACACTGTAAAATACTGTAAATTTCTGGTTATATTTAGGCAAAGTCTGGTGATGACTGGTGAAATGACCTAATCAGTTTGAAACATTTGAATTGTAACTGTTGTGTTCATGACAATTCAGTCCAATCAGAATTGTATACAGTAACCCCCTGGTTTTACACGGATCAGAAGTTGCGGATCATGCATAGATTTTTTCAGAGTGTTTTACATGGATAACGTGGAACCTGCAAATATTCTCCAATTTTTGTTTTTCCTTTTCGTGGTAATATGGGTTTTTAACTAGTTTTACTTCTAAATTATTATGAAAAAATGACACATTTTGTAGCATAAATATGAACATAAATTCATCTACATTTCCATATAAAATCTCTCTTTCCTTAAGGGTAATGTATTAAATTGAGTTTAAAATGAAATTAAAGTGTTTTGGGAGCATATGTAGTGTTTAGACCAGTGGTCTCCAGTGGACTGGTCAATGCGTGACAATTTTACCACAGAACGGGTGGGAGGGGGTGGGGTGTCGAATGCTAATACATAGATCAGTGGCCCCCAACCTTTATTTCATCACAAACAGTTTTACTATCAGAAATTCGGCCATTTTTCAAAATAAAACATTTAGATTCTGATTTTTTTTCCTGTACCGGTCCTCTGCCCGGGGGTTGGGGACCACTGGCTTAGAGTATAAAAATAGGGATAACAATGCATTTTTTCACCCCCACCCCACCCCCCACCCCCCCGGAATAGTGGGGGATTACTGTACAATGAAATATTCATTCATTTTTTTCAACTGCATATGCCTTACTGTGGTCGCAGGTAACTGGAGGCTATCCGGCGGTCAGCGGGCATGAGATATTATAATTAAATATTATATAATTTAATATAAGATACAATATAATAAAGTGTATGTACTTTGTTAGTGGATGTTTTTAAAGAATCTGTACTTTACAAAATCATTTTCCTTTCCTAAAAACCTTTTGGTCAGAATAAAAAAAGAAGCAAATCCATGCTTTTGTCTCTACGAGACTGTACTACTGCAATGCACTATTTATTAGGATCCCTAACAAGAGTTTTCAGAGACTGCAGTATATTCAGAACAGCACTGCAGGAATCCTAGTGAGTGTGAGGAGACATTGACATATCACCCCCTTTCTTCACACACTACATTGGCTCTCAGTCTCAGCTATGATCAAATAAAAGGTCTGCCTCCTCACTCTACGAACTCCAACCCTTCACCTCCCACGAATAAGCTCAGTACCATGGGGGATCATACCTTTGGTTCTGCTGCCCCTTGCTAATGAAAGGTCCTCCCCGACCATCTGCAGGCACCAGACTACTGAGCATTTTAGATATTGGATCAGATATCGGATGATGCCTGAAAGTAAATGCTTAACTAAAATTCAATCAGTGTGCCATAAAATGTGCAATTCCTATCTACCTATATAGCCAAATTACAGTGCACAGTTTTTATGTGTTCAAGTTCAAGTTTATTTAGCACATTATTCTACACAGAAGGTCGTTCAATGTGCTTTACAGCAATGGAAATTAAAATAAGAATGAAGAAAAAATAGAAAAAGATGATAACATGATAATGAGAGGGGTAAAAGAATACATAAAAATACATAAAAGAACATTAAATGTGCAGTAAATGTGCATTAAAAGAAGGCAAAGGAGAATAGTGCTGTTTTGAGCAATTTTTCAAAGCTGACTACTGTTGGTGCAGATCTGATTGTAATGGGCAGTTTGTTCCAGCAATGAGCTGCATTATGACTAAATCCCATTTCACCATATCTGGTTTCAGATGTTCCTACCACCAACTTTATAGCTCCTGCAGATCTAAGAGACCAACTAGGAATAGAAACATCAAGCATATCAGAGATGTACATAGGACCCAGACAATTTGGTGACTTGTACACATTAAGTAATGTTTTGAAGTCAATTCTGGACCAAAATGGGAGCCAGTGCCAGGACCTGAGAATAGAAGTAATGTGCTCTATTTTCTTGGTTTTAGTTAGAACTCTGGCAGCAGCATTTCGAATGACTTAGAGCCATCTTGAATGAGTTGGAGCCACATTTTTTGACCTAAGACTGTACAAGTGAATTATTTTTTGAGCTTGTATACTTGTTCTCTGCAAAAACACATTTTTATTTAAGATTACTTTATATGAGTGAAAGAATGCAAAGTGGGTAAAGTTTGAGTGTCTCATGCCTTAATTCAGACTAGGTGGTCCTGCACCTGTCTACTTGTGGGTTCTAGAGAGGGTTTGTCAGTGAAGAATACATCCAAGTCCAAATACTAATTATTACAAACATACATAAACATACACATGAGTGTACACTGTACCATGCCTGGAAGAGAACACCAGGAGGCCCTACACCTCTTCAAAGCTGCTGCCACTGGGACAATGCACAGGCCAGGCAGTCCTCAACCTGGACCCACTGGAAACTTTGAGGCAGTCCTGGACTTTGTGCATGTATAAATATTTTCTTCCTTAATTGACTATAAAACTAGAAGTGGTGTGTTCAGACCAGAAGCACCAGAAAGCCTGTTATACCTTACACAGAGGGAGAAAAAAATAAATAAATAAAATATATCAAAGTAGTCAAAATAAAACGTTCGTTTACTGCTAATTTCTCTACGGTGTCATAAGCATTATCAGTATCTTTTGGGAAATGCCATGAAATGCTCGATAAAGGATTTGGTAGCTTCAGATCTAAGATTATTTGCACTTCCTAAAGGTTGTACTAAAAGAAGTCAGCACCACTTAGAAAAAATCAGAAAACATTTCCACTATGGTTCTGCAATTTTGATCTGTAGGATTTTGGAACAATACATAACATCCTATAAGACGTGGTAAATATATAGGTAACAGTATAAATGTCTAATATAAGAGGTCAGCTCTGGTCCTTAATTCTTGAATGGTTGCCTGTCATTTCTTTCCTGGGCTCACTGCCAGTGATGTCTAGTGTAATAAAAAAATGACACTCCTCTTTGCATTTAAAGACTTGATTGTTCCCCCTACTCTGAGGTCTCTGTGGGTTTGGAGGGGCCTCAGATATGTGCACAGCAGTTTCTACTGTGGTGGTTGCTACTGTTGCTGACCCTTTTCAATGCATTTCACAGAACAATCGTCAACATTTTTATGAAATGTCAATATCCAGTGTTGCAAGAATGGTCAGAAAGATTTGAATTATATGTCTTTATATGTTCCTTTTCCTTTCAGGGGCAGGAAACTTTAACGAGCTGTTAGTGGTTAATCATTAAATGGGTCATAGGTTTGTCACAAATGCACACAAACCACATGGAGGAGTGGGTAAATTCACTCAAGCTCTATTTTTGAACGAGCATATTGTTTAAGCTACAGCCCCTTGAGACTGAGCAATTCATTTTTGTCTTCTGTGTGGACAAGAGTTCAAGAATAATTCAGTCAATTTGAGTCCTATTGCACTGTCAAGATGGCACCCTGGGCTTTCTGCTGAAAATACATTTTTTTGTTTGTGTGAACAAGGGAGACAAGTGATAATTTATGCAGATGTTATGGTTCTGTTGCTAATAATCATAATGTTTCTTCAAAAGAGTCTTAACTGTTGTAAAATTGTAAGAAATTTACAATCATTTTAACCCTTTAAAAAGTTTTATTCGGTGTCCTCTGTAGTCGTCAGGGCATACTCTCTCCTGTTTTAACCAATTTTCATACTTCAGGAGTCATTGGGGGTAGTGAGGATTTTATTCTGAATTGTGAACTGGGAGTTGTAAGGACATAAGTTGGAGGGCGGTCAGAGAAAATAGCAGAAAACATCAGGTTTTGAGGTGCCTGAACAGGCTGAACATGTTTGTCATACATGAACACACAGTGTGAACAACACAATATTGCTCTCTCCATTTAACTCGATCAGCAAGTGAAGCAGTGGGCAGCCAGGAACGCTGTGGGACCTTGCTCAAGGGTACCACAGAGATGGGACTCAAACACATGAACTTTCTGATTGCAAGGACTCTGTAACCACTAGATCTCCAGCTGCCTTGTAATAAATAGCCACATGTAAGCCAGAGCTCTGTTTGTTGGAATTTTAGTGTCAAACTCAGACACACACAGACAAATGTACATTACACAATCAGCCAAAAGCTTGAATTGCCAAAATACTGAACTGTTGATTTATATGATTAATTTTACATTTGCTAAAAGTGAATTAAATTATGGTTTTAATGGCAGTTCAAAACTGTTGTGGAATTGAAGAATTTGCAAGTCAACACTGACCATAACCACAAAGGCCTGAGGCCTTCTGATCATTTCTGATGAAAGAATTGTCCAGAAATCCTATTTTAAATTAGTTCAATTTTATCACATTTTGTGATTATCCAAGACCCAATGTGAACTACAAGGGACATTCATTCACTTTTTTCATTTTCTATAACCACTTAATCCTTACAAGCGTCGCAAGTGCCTGGAGCCTAATCCTGGGGGTCTACAAGCACGAGGCAGGACAAGGAATATATGATTAAAAATAAATAAAATATTTTGGGGAAAAAATACTATCACATGCATGAATGATCAAAAATATTATATATACACTTATGCCTCATTTAAATCCCTGTTTGTCTAGCATTCTATTTGGTGCTAAATTAATCGTAGGAAAATAGTTTTCTCCCTCTCTATTTGTTCTCTCATAATCTCTAGTCTTTTTTCTGTATGTTTCAAACGACTGTTATAAAGGAGCACTATAAATGTATAGGACTGGCAGGCAGCCTCACTTGGTTCTTGGCCAGTTTGCTATCAGGGCAGCAGTCACATCTTTTCCTGGACCATGGAGAAATAGGAGTGACAAAGGGGTAAAACCATGAACATTTCATTCACTCTGTGCTAACCTCACTTGACCCTTCCAGCAATGAGCTTGAAGATTATTTGTATCAAGAGGAAATGGTATAATTTTTTGGTTCAGTGAATATTGAAGATATCTGCATTCAGAAAAAAGGTCAAAAACCAGGCAACAAAAAGATGTATCCAGTCATTATTAATGCATGCTCTAAATGTAAATGAATACACTCAAACACGTCATATTTCAAATTTCTTTAGTAAGGGGCCCTTTATAGTCACGTGTAAACACACTACAGCACAGCACACAGTGTGAACATTGTAAAATTCTTTCTCTGCATTTAACACATTCACAAAGTGAAGCAGTGGGCTGCCACCAACAGGGGGAACCCAATGACCAGTTTGTGGAGATGTACACAATGCGCAAGGGTAAACAATGACACTAGCAGTCAGACGCATCACCACGCGGGGGATGTGGTGGGCACTGTCTACCCAGTGACAAGCCCTGCCCACCCAGCAAAATGCCCTGTCTGTCCATATAAAACAGTTTTTTATTTTTTTATTTTGGCCAATTAATCACAGAAAAATTAACGGTGATTAATCGCACCACATGACATTAACCCAGACCAGGGTTCGGTTGAAACACGCTATACATCGATATGTGATACCCTGCCCCAATGTACATGCCTATACTTCCTTCTACAATCTGTGTTGCCTAACTTTAGGGAAGCTGGTTTATTTGGGCTACATTGGGTTGGAGACTGGTTTATCTGGGTACTTTCGACTTGTGCATGTTATTGCTTCTACGCACTGTTTCAGTGCAAAGTTGAAGGGCATACGAGTGTATGTCGGTACTTTGGGGTCTGTGTCATTTTAGACATTACATAAGCTATTTCCTCTACAAATAATATAGCATTCTGACTCTAAAATGCCTTTTTCTGCTGTTTGCAGGATGCTGTCTAATTACCAAATTCAATATAATTGCTCTGATAAGGTATATTATTAGTGTATTTTTTCATCATTTTGAATGTTATAAACTCACTATAAACTGTGTTAACTGTATAAACTTAAAGAGAGACTATTGCCCACCCAGTGATTTGTATGAGGGAAACACGTGAGATGCTGAACTCAACTATTAAAAATACTTCTGACACACCTGCTTGTATGTACATTGTCGTAAACTGCACCATGTAGATGGACTTATTTCTATCATTGTTCTTGCTGCAGCATTTTCCCCCCTCTGCATTTTAGGTTATATTTTTGATTGCTGTGACAATTACTGCACATGGACAGTCAAGAAACAGTGATTAAATAAAAGAGATGTTTTCATTTTTTATGTTGATTATTCATTCACTCATCTGACAAAATTAATTTTAAAATAATTTTACAACAAAATGTGTGTGATTAATTAAGATTAATTCAGGGGTGGACACATTTTTTGACTTGTGGGCCACAATGAGTTCTTTAAATTTGAGAGGGCCCAGACCAGAATTATTGTTAGCATGTTAGCATGCTTCATGGTAATATGGCCGCTGATATTATATTATTTAAAAACAGCAACAGTTTCATGGCATATCAGACATACAGCCATTGATTGGACCTCGATGAACCTCTTAAACACTCAGCATTCACAGTCCAATTTTCTTTTCTTTGCTCCGCTCATGTTTACAATGGGGCTCAAAGGGCAAATCCAAAATGAGGAGTGGTACGTCATACATCACACCTCAACAAAGGTTTACGTGTCTGGAGCCATCTATTGGGAAAACATAGGCATTGCAGGAAAAATGCAAAATTAATGTCTGTTAATAATATAATTTAGACAAATTCGGCATGTGGATTACAAAACTTAATGGGCCAGATATGGCCTGTGGGCCATAGTTTGCCCATGTCTTGATAAATACATCAGAGAGCTTGTAATTAATTTGAATATTTTTAAAGTCACATGACACCCCTAAAAACATCTGGTTTGCAAAACTGAGCTGCTTTCAAATTGTCCCGTTTGGGTAGGGGGCGTATTCGTTAGTGCCTCCTTTAGTAGATGGGCACTGTGCTGCAGCTTTGAACATGTTAGCAACATTCTTTAATTAAAACAGCACATGAATTCAATTCTTTTTTATTTGCTGGTTGATGACATCGAAACATATGCATAGATGGCTTATTAAAAAATAAACATTTGTGATGTGAAAAAATGCGAATTTGTTGATGGATGGATAGATATTTTTAAATCTATCCATCCATCTGAACTGTCCATTGCATCGGAAAACAACAAATTAGTAGTAGACTGCCAGAAATGAGGTGTGTTTTGCAGTGCATTCTCCAGGAATCTTTCTTGCTGTCAGTGAATTCAAACATTTTTTTGTGGTAAGGCTGGGGATATAGAATGATTTGCTGGTCTCCATTTGAATTTCTGTCACCATTCTTGCCAGTTTTTTGTCATCTTTCTCCCACTACTATCTCATTTGTACTATATCCCACCTAGTTACCTGTTTAATTTTGTTTTAGGTCTGTTGTCTTGTCTTGCGTCATGTTGTGACGACCAGCCCATCCTCGGTCCGGCCGTCCCGTTCCAAGTCCCCTGAGTATTAGGTTTAGTTCGTCCCTTTA
>JBBMFX010000037.1:27955818-27971142 GCA_037832545.1 Rhabdalestes septentrionalis | reverse complement strand
ATGGCCGACTTGTAAACAATCTAGAGAGAATAATTACTGCCCCAACAGGCAGATACACCAAATTACATCGGGCTGCAGGCTGGAGTTAAACAGACGAGCCCAGTGTGGCGCCTCCCTGAAATCAATCGAGCGCAGATATAAAACACAATAAAAACGCCTGTGGCTTTCACAGCCTGTTCATTTATCCTAATCAAGATTCACAATCGACGTTCTGAGGTACCAACCGCAAACACTTCAGCCAAACTGAAATGGCCAAACTGCATGACAAATTTACACATCTTTAAAATTACTTGAAATGTTTTGTAAATTAAAAAAAATAAGTTTTGAACAATAAATGTTCTAAAAATTGCTTTATACTTTTTTTATTGAGTGTTTATTCTGCTGCTCTGTATCTGGTATGTGAGTATGTTCAGAAACAGTCATTTCTACCAGTGGCGTAACTATTGCAGGTTCAGCAGGTGCCGTCGCTCACGGGCCCGTGATCTCTCAGGACCCGTCACTACCCCAGACTCAACGTGCGTAATCTAGGTCTGCATGTTTGCAGAAAGCTACAGTAAAAAGGTGCGTAGCGGAGCGGAGACACGCGGCTGCCATGAAGCACCTTCAGCCACAAGATGCGAACTCTCGGGTTGTTTCGTTTTGTTGCAGAAATTACAGCAGCATGCACTTAGTTTAGTATTTTTGTATTTATAATTGCAATCTATATAAACTACCTCTGTGCTTCTGGTTCTTTGCAGAGAGGATTGTAGTCACCCTTTATTTGTATTGCATGTATCAGAGCTAAAACATCCTCAGGATAAGGGCCCGGATCGAATTTTCGCACCTGGGCCCATGACTATTTTGTTACTCCACTGATTTCAACACACATGTATATTTATATATATGTATGTGTGTATATATGTGTACATATAGAAAATAATATAATCGCAATATTTATCATTACAACACATGCTTTAAATCATCACACAATATCGATTTTAACCCATATTATCCAGCCCTAATTCCAAATATCTAATTTTAGCAGTTAAGTTTATATATTTGGCCTGAATGGACTGGGAGCAAAGAAAATATTTTTTTTAATTCAACAAAAAACAAATGGGTTAAGCCAGTAAGACCCTGAAAACTTTTTATCCTACTTATAGTACTACATTTGCAATACAGCTTATTAGCATATATATATTTTATACTAAAATAGAAACTTCAGAATTAGCATTACTTAAAAAATGTCAAAAGAATGTCAATAAGGGCACCTTTCAGCCATATTATAGGTCAGATGAAGATCTGGATGCTTCATAACCCTAAAGAAACCACACACTGACAAGTATATGAACCCTCACACATACACACAGTTTCCGAGCTTCAAGGCTGTGGAATAAAGAAGATTTTTAATCTCTGGGTCTGTGTGTGTAACTATATCTAATCTCTCTTGATGTGCTATGAGCGTGTTCCATCACTGGCAATGGGGTGTTCCTGCTTGGCAGGGAGCTTTGGGTCTCAACATGAAAAACCCTGGGGTTAACCAGACACACGGCCCTGGCGATACACATGCACACAACCAGACTGCTAATGCTGCCTGGCGTGAGGCCTTGGCCAGAGGAGCAGAGGGTTTAGGAGCAGCATCAGAAAGGAGGGGGGGGGGACAGGGAGGTTTGGAAGGAGTCTGGGGAAGAAGAAGCTCGATTCTGAGAAAACATCAAAACTCTTCAATGGGTCTTTGTGGTCAACAAAGGCACTGCACAATCATTCTGTTCCAGGACTGATCAATCTGTCCGAGATAGAAGATCAGAATGGATGGATGTGCACACACACACACAAAACACACACACACACACACACACTTGTATTTATACTATCTCAGAACCTGGGCCCTTATTTTCTTTACTGGGTTTAAACTAATGGTATGATTTCAGATAACTTCTTATTATGTTCAGTATAGGTAGAAAAATGGAAATAATAAAATAAAACAGAATAAAATACAAATGCTAGAAAAAAAAAATCTTATCCTAAATCTGATCATAATTTCAACCCCAGTAAAACTAAAACACACACACACATACCTCAGTAATCTGGCCAATCTCACTGGGAGATGCAGCCAAATAGATGCCATGGATCTGATTCCAGCTGTCTTCCTCCCTCACCCTCTACCGCCTTCCTTCTCTCTTTTTTTCTACTCTCTCCATTTCAAGGTCAGCAAAAAACATCTAGGAACTTTACGCTTTGTTTACGACGTCTCCCTGGCACAAGTCTAGCAGTCTGAAACGGAGAAATGGGAAGAAACTTTCTCCAGCTATCACGTAAATAAACACTAATTGGTAGCTAATTTTCTTAGCTGTTGCCTGGCTGATTTGCTGCCTTGAGGCAGGAATGAATAATTCATTGGTGAGGCACACACGGCTTTATGTTCGAGGCCTACAAGGCGCAGCATTCATTACGCGATCATGCCGGCGGATTCTGGGCACCGGCGCTGGGTATTAGAATAATATGCATATTGGGTATTCTCTCTCTGTCCTGGGGCATTGGCACGCGCCAATAGGGCTTCCTCTGGCACGGACAGAGTGAGAGAGAAGCGACAGCTTCGTCCTCATCACTGACAAAACAAGGCTTGTTTTTACAAAGTAGGGGAGGGGCAAGAGGGAGATCAGAGGCAACCTAAGAGTGCACAGGTGTTTTTATGTTTTCACAGCGATGCAGGGGTATTTGTATATGTGTGTCAACATGTGTAGTTTTAGAGTAGAAATCAGATACAGGACTTAAGATCTAAAGCTAAGCTGTAAATGCTGAGATAGCCTGTATTTCTGCCTAGGGTAAGAAGATAAGGGACAAAAACAGAGACACAGAAAAGGGTTCAAGCCAAGACTTAGGGCCATATTACTTACAGTACAATGGCAACAAAAGACAGACTCTCAAGAGTCAAAACTCTAAATAAGAAGACTGAGGCTACAATGTAAACTAATGATGTCCAGCTCTAGCACAAAATATCATAACCTTGTATGTTTCTCTTTTTTATGTTGAGTCTTCCCTCCAACATACCTGTTGTTTTATTTACACTGTCAGATCCTGTCAGAACAGATGCCGCCCCTTTTCCCCACAACTCCTAATGCCTAGATGTAATTCACCAGAGTTATAATCACATGAATCTAATCAGTGGACATAAATATCTCAGACTTCCGCATTCAGATTTGCGAATTACTGTCCTGGACTGTCTCTGCATATCAAGTGTTTGTTTCTCTTGTTATTAGATTTTTCCAGTTTGGATTTCCCTGCCTGTTTTTTTCAGCTTAGCTTCCTGTCTCGCCCCTTTGTTCTGTTTACTAATTCCATTTGCCTTTCTGGACTATTTAGATTTAGGCGAAACACGCCCTAGTCACCTATCAATTCTAACACAGTTGTAAAATCATAAAAACAACTAAGCCACAGAAAAAGGAAAACTCCCTCACAAATACTGCATATTCTTCCACCGCACTACCAAACTAGTTCTCTCACTAAGTCCATATTTACAAGGCTAATGGTGTAAGCCGAGTGGAAGTGGGGGTGAGTGTCATAAATTTTAAACATCATATATCGAGACTGTTGTACCTGGAAGACCCCCAGTATCTGCTTTTTATATTCTGCTAATTTACTGCTGTCTGTTTTTCTCTGCGCTTCTATGTTGGTTTAAGCCTTACATATACTATATACAGTATTATATATTCTGGCTGAGGCCCTGATCTTTACTGTGATTTTCAAAAACGAGCAAAAGTCTGTATATTACAACAAGATGCTGATCCATAAAGATAACTAAATGCCACAACGTTTATCAAACAGCATGTTTCTGATTGTTATTTGAAACACATTACGCTTTAAGTCATGATGTTTACTTGCCTTGGTTGGGTATGTCTACAGCTTACGGGAATAAAAAAAATAATGACATTATATTATCTCGTGATTATCTTTAGATTAAGTTAGAAAAATGTATAAAATCTGGTCATTTTAAGATGATTATATAGTAATAGGGTATAACGCCTACAGTTTCTGAATAAGAACATATATTTTCTACTTCCCACCTGAGCTCAACTGCACTGAAGCTACTAAGGGTCAATTAAGCTAATGAGTCTTGTTAGAAATGGAAGCTGAGCGTCTCCACTTCTCTGGCCATTATTTAGGGGTACTAAAGCAGAGCAAAGGTCCTTTTTTTCTGATGATGTTCTTTCACATTGGTTTTCTACTCTTAGGTATGTGGACATGTACAACAGTTCTCGAGTTGAACCTAAAAAATCTATCTTGTACCTTTTGAAGTGAAGTGATGGTATATGCAATAAGGTAGAGTGGTTGTTATCATTCCACTCTTGGCTCTCGCTCATTCCTGTTGAACTTGGTATTGCCCGGGGCAAACACATTCTCCATGGCTGCACATAGATCCCGCATCAGATGCACTAGGGTGCTGTCTCACCACATAAAAGACATATCTAGGGAAAATTATTGACTTACCGACATACACAGACCCCCATGAACACACATAAACAGCTTCAGACACACACACAAACACACACACACACACACAGGCGTGCACCCATCCATACACACACAAACACCTCTGCAACTTGTCACATTTGGTATCAAAGCCAGAGTAAAGATGACATTGCTGGCCTTTTCTTGCGTTCACGCACATATGTATTCATGCAAAATGTGTGTGTGGGTGTGTATGTTTGTGTGTGTGTGTGTGTGTGTGGAAATGTCAGTGGGGTGTGACTGCTGCTATACTGAAATGACAGTGTAAGTGAGGTGTGCATAGCACCCATGCGCTCCCTGTCCCTTTCAATCAATCCTAATGGCAGAGAGGACATGGTATTCATGGATGGGGCTACATTTCGTATCTGCTTAAGAGTTAGGCGCCCTCTGAAAAATGACTGGCAGGAAACAGTTTTTAATTAGGGCTGTGCGACGTATTGTCCGTTAATCATTATCGCAACATCTGTCTCTGCAACACTGATGTCGAAGAAAGGCTGCATTATGCAAATGAGCCTCTAACAAGTCACAGTATTTCTGACATGGTGACCAATCACAGCTCCAGTCGAGTTACTGGGTGTTCTAATGAATCGAGTTTTTCAAGTAACCCAAATAAAGTCTTAATTTCTAGCTTTATTTCTGTACATGCACTATATGGATAATGTAATTTGTGAAATAATATATATAGACTTTTCAGATGACATGTGCACTTTCATAACGTGAAATCCTTGCAATACTGTAGTATCATTATAAAAAAATAAAATATATAAAATATTACACAGAGATAAATCAGAGGTATATGTGAGACTGAGGTCCTATTGCTACCATCATTACCACATAAAATAATACTGGTACTAAAAAACACAGAGTACTGTTATAGTCCCCTATCATCTTTAATGTTGCCTCAAAACTGTAGTTAATCCACTAAGAAAAGACTGAATTTTGAATGTCACAACGTTTTTTTTGTTTGAATAAGCAGTAAAATAATTTTATTGGAGAGTGCATCAGCCTTTAACAGGAAGGAAAGAGGAGTAAAAGAAAACCTTTTCCTTTCATACTCCAGACAGATGTTCAATGCAGTTTTATAAGTGAAATCACCCTGAGCACAGAGGTCACAAACATATTGGCGAGAGACTTTTAAACTTCAGCAACTGGTATGTCCAGAATCTAAGCCTCGATCTATATCTGGTCACTTCTTAAGAATCAGAATTTTATCAAAAAAGCATATAACAATGCGAGTACAAACACACAGGACACACTTAAAGTTATTTTCATTTGGGATTGTATCAGTCTTGGACACGAGAGAATGGTGACAAAAGAAGATCGTCCATTCAAACACCAGACAGACATTCAATGCTGTCCCATCAGTGAAATCACTCTGAGAACAGAGGTCCCAAAATACTTGGTGGGAGAAAATTAAACATCAACCACTGGTCTGTCCAGAATCTAAGGCTCTGTCTACACATGGTCATTTCATGTGCTTTGAGCTTTAAAGTTATATCTGAAAAAGGCATTTAAAAATGAAGAAGTGAACACATGCAAGACACACTCTTACTTTCTGTAACCGCTTAATGTTCACTAAGGTCGTAGTTACCCAGACATTTCCTGAGACCAATAGAAGACACACTTAAAAAAGATAGAAAAATGATTGCTTATGCCACTTAAGTAGGTGGATTTCAGATGCATTTGAGCCACATGTAGTAGCAGAGTAAATGAATTCATATCTCCAAGGCACATTCAGCAACCAAATCCCCTCCCACTGCTGTGACGCTGCCTCATCTTGCTGTCCTGCTTATAGAGGAGACTGCCCTTTAGAATGCAACCACTTCATGCAGCATTGCATCAGTTTATCTCCTTATGTGAGTTCATTTACCCTGGATGAGCCACTTAGCTCAAATAAAACACCAGTTTGATTCCATTTTAATTTGCCTTGTTGTTTTTCACTGTCTCGCCTTTTAACACACATGGTTCGTTGCGGAAATGACACAAAGGAAAAATAATTTTCAACTGTCTCTTCCTGTAAACACTGTATTGTGCAACATTGTGCTTTTCTTTTGAAAAGAACAGAAAAATAAGTAACAACACAAGAGGTTGCTGCATGCAAGCTGACTAAAATATTGCTCACCACACAGTAGTAGAGTATAAATTCACATGGATAAAACCTCATCAGGCAACAATCCAGATATTAGTCGCATGAAATGGCCAAGTATAAACAAGAGGGTGTGGCTATTTCACTGCTCAAACATACCAAACTGGGTTATTAACTGCTACATTGAATCAGGGGTGTTTAAAGAAGGAATTCACCAAACTGTGATTTACTAAGCCTCTCTAGGACAGCAGACAGAGATTTATTAAACAGTACAGTGTTCCCCTGCAAAGTCGAGGTTCAGAAATCAGCCTCTGTCATTTGCAGATTTTTCAAAGAACCCAACTAATTATTGTTTGTGAAAACCCCTGCAAATTAGTTTTTAAACTGTCGAGAGAACAAAAAGCATCAATGTATCGATATTTTACATTGCAGTTCAGCAGTTCAATTTACACTGTACAGCAGTGGACCCCAACCCCCGGGCTGCGGACCAGTACCGGGCCTTGGGTCATGTGGTACTGGTCTGCGGGCTGTACAGAAAAAAACGTACAGTAATAGCATTTTACTTACTATCAGAGGATTTCTGATATTAAACAGGTTCGTGACGAAATAAAGGTTGATATAAGACCCCTGAACTATGTATCAACAATCACCCACATCACAAATTCACAATTTCTCAAAATTCAAGTGTACTCTTGGGACCGAACCCACACTAAGCTTGGGGGTCGATGGATTGTGATATTGGCCCCTACACTGATATTATAGACAGAGGCAAAATACAAATTGTAATACTGTACTCCGTTGTGAGCATTCTGACCAGTCAAAAAAATGTCTAACATTTCCGTAGGTGTTTTGATGAATTAAGGCATTCCCAAATATTTCAGACTGTGATTACATTCCATTCCTTTCTTTAAAGGGCCCAGGTTTCTGAAATTAATTTTTTCATTGAGTTTCTGTGCTTCTACAAATAAAAATCCTAGTTCATTTCAAACATCTGTTCTTACCTTAGAAATAAACAGGGTGTTTACTGGTTCATTACTGTGCCTTTAATGCCTGACTTAACACAATCAGTCAAAAGTAACAGAGCAAATCTGATATCCTGATATTGTGTGGGGAGGTAGAGTCAAATTCTAAACTGTCCTGTAGCTTTAATTGCACTCGTTGGTTCTAACTAAATAGCTCCTTAAATGTATAATAGTTGTCTGGTGATCCACATTATAATTATACTTGGTGGCCTTTTATAGTTTAATAATGTTGAATAAAAATGGCATGTTTGGGCTCATAAAGCTACTTGAATGGTGAACATTCTTTACACCTACCTGTTGCAAAGAAATATTTGTAGTAAATATTAAGTGAGTGACAAGCACGGCAAATGTAGAAAATATCAGTGTTTTCCTTTTCTGAGCATTCGGCCAATGTGGTGCAGCTTCATCCAAAGCTTAGGCCTTTCCAAATCCAGGAGCCAGGCAACCCAGCCTGGAGCTGAGCTAATTCCAGAAGCCATATTCAGTACAGACTCTCCGAAAAGACACTCGCCTGTTTGGATGATGCGGGGTATGTATCTCCGCGTGGGTGTGTATCTCACCCTCTTCCCCCGGGGTGAGAGGAGCAGGCAGTGCGTTGCTGATTAGAGCCCATTAATCATCTTCTCAGGCCGAGTGCGTGTGCGCGTGTGTTGATTTTCACACCAGGCCGAGATGAGCTGAACGGCCGGCCTGACCGCTGTGGCCCATGTGTGTGTGCTGACATCTCAGAGATGATTATGGGTGTCAAGTGTGTCAGTGCGAGTGTATGTGTGAGTGCTGGCAGACATTAAAGGCTGTTAGGTCAAAATGATCAGTGGCTTGGAATGCAAGCTTGTTAAGGAGGCTCTCACTATCAGCATCCTCCACCCAAACGTCTTCCCCTCGTTTCTAAGTTCTCACTCTTCTTCTGGATAATTGCCCCCTTGCTTTCTGAATTCAATTCTTGCTAAATAAACAAATGCATCGTACATTCATTTCTTTGTCCACCTAATCTATTGTGTACTCTTTTCTTAAACTTACACTTCCCTAAAGTGTATTTATTTTCTTTCTTCTTAAAACTAAACCTGCAGAACGAACATTTTTGGTTCCCTAAAGAACATTTCATGAATGCAACTGAATTCATGTTCCACTAATGGTCCCACATCTGCATGAGATTGTTGCTCTATGAGGTAGTTGCCCTTTTTGAAGCTGTATTAACCTATATTTTGCCATCTGTGTTGTAAAATTCCAGTGATTATTTCAGCTAAGAGCCCTGACATAGAGAGGGTGCCACTGCTTTCCATTTTTAACGGCTCATATATGCAGTCATTGACATATCTAGGACTTCAAGAAGGCCTTTCACATGAAATTGGTCCCACCCATTTGAAATCATAATTTGATTGCCTAATTCTGCTGTCACTTCCTAATTATGTTGGTGGTTAATCTAATATGCAAGGCCTTCTAGCTCCTTAATGCTCTCCACTGGGTTCTCTAGTAGGGAATTTGTTTTTTTCCCCATCATTGTATGTTCAACAGAAGGAACATTTAGTAACTTTTATTGTTAAAAGTGTATTTCTAGGTCCCATACTCACTTTTTCACCCTCTTGCTCTCTGCCTGTAAAGGACCATTGAGGGATCTATCAGACGAATGTTTATCGATACAGGAGGAGGCTTCAGGTCAGTGTGTCTCCCACATGCTAACATTCACTCTCTTGTTGTGCTCTCTAATTGGCACTAACAGACTTACAACTTCCCACCCCCTCGACACGAAGTGCTGTTTGTTATTCCAGGATAAAGGGCTTTTTTCTCTGAGAAGCATAAAACAGTCTACTTGGGAGCTACAAAACATACATAAGTACAGACAAATCTGCCTGGCTAGGCCTTCCTGATCAAACTGCTATGGTATTCTGTGTAGCGGCCTTTACATTTTACAGTTTGCTTAATGTGGACCCTGCTACTGAACCCCTTTGTGTGCAACTCCATGTAGAAGTCGGAAAAAGTAAATTAGAAACATGTGACAAACTTATTAATGGAGACTAGATCAAATTCCTTGTGGGATCCTGGATTGACAGAACTGGAGCGACTCACCCAAAACATTAATTAAGCTTAAAATATCAGCGTTTTACACGCACATCCAGATATAAACCACATTAAAGTGGGATGCCGGCCATACAGTCATTATGCGATATGTATTTCCACACCTTAGGAATATTCCCAGCGCGTTTTACTCCATAAATCAAATGGAATGTTTCCAGCCCAGATAAGGAAGGCTTATGCTGGTAGAAAGGCACTCTAAGACAACAAATAACTTTAATTGAGATTCTAGCTGGAATGCCTCTTCAAACCATGCGTACCCAAACATTTTTCACTCTGATGTGGGAAGGTTTTTGAGACATTTTTTTATCCACTTCACACATGAATTTATAATTCTGTTCTATGCTACATAATGGCTTTCTGCACTCAAGATACGATTTTCATATTTCTGTATGGGCTATTGTTGCAGTGAAGTGTTTGCTCGATCTACCAAGTACAGCTAACCAGCACTGTCATGGACTCTACTGCTGTAAGAGGATAATCCACCATGTGATGCTTTTGTGACAGCTCAGTAGTGTGAGTGCGTTTTTAGATAAGGTGAGTGTGTGTGTCTATGTGTGTGTCAGAGAGACAGAGAGCCAGAGAGAGAGAGAGAGAGAGAATGAAAGTGCGTGTATGTATTTTATCTCTCGAAGGCTGCTCTTTCATGAGCTTTGCACAGTGAACTTGCACCTCTGAAAAGCCCCTTAGGATGATTAGACAGAATTTTAGAAAACAGCTTTTCTTGATTCTGGATAATTCCACAAGAATACCACGATGAGACAGTGTGACCCTAATACTGACCCTCTTTGTACTGGGGGAAATTGCTTCTCATAACTAATACTGCATGGCCTGCAAGTTTACAAAGAAATAGTAGTTTGATTCTTGTGCCCCACTCACCCCTTCAAGTGAGAACATCCACTGTCAGAGCAAAAGACATTAAGGGCTTGATTAAAGCAGAAGAAATGAAAAACATAATAAGATCAACATTCTCCTTGAAAAAGCACATGTAACTGTTAAACAGCTCAGGGTGAGCTTCCCCAAAGCGCTTCAGTCTTGAGCTGATTTGAACCTCTTTCAAGAAATGTTCCATTTATCTGAGTACTACATTGTTTCTTAAGAAACAGGGGCTTGCCGCTGTAAAGCTGCATCAATATAAAAAATGAATGTGTATTATCCTCTGGTGCAAGACTCAGTAGCCGTGCATTGTTCTTCCTCATGTACATTTTTGTCTGGCATAATACATCTAAGTTTACTTTTTAGCTAAAATTTCACTTGAAGTTGTTTTTCATGGCAGAAAGATACATGTGATTACAGCGGGTATTCTGTACTTTAGAGTGACCCTGCCCTTCCCTTGTGATCTAGTTCAGGCTATTATTACAAAGAAGAGCAGGTGGGGGGAGCTTCTGGGGAAAGGAGGTCAGAAGAAGGGTGGTGGAGCTTTTAAAAGGGTAGCTGGGTGTTGGCCACAGACCAGAGTGAGCTCAGGAGCTCTGTGGTCAGGCCGGCATATTAACAACTGAAGACAACCATTAAAAAAATAAGCTCCCCATATGCCACTCTCCATATGTTCAGCAAGACATTGTGCAGCTATTTCCAATAAAAGTGCTCCCTTTTCCACAGGGTGCAAAGTAGAGGGTGTATTCAGTTTTGTTTTTCAAATAGTGAACCAGTTCTGATATGTGAGAATGTTTTTATGACAACAAGGCTTGGTCATTTCTACCATTTATTAGCTAGCTAACCATAGCAAAGTATTTTTTTTGGTGAAGGCTATATAAGCGTTGGTGTGGTTCACTTTGCGGCACTAGACATATGTAACGGTATTGAGTAAATACACTACAAGTCAAAAGATTTTCTACCTTTGCATGTTACTCATTGGATTTTTACTAAAACTACACTCAGTTTTTTCACCATTGGGTGGTTTATTTGCCATAAAATGTCATTTTTAACTTCTTCACTACTTAACTATGAAAATACACCTAATATAATTATAATTCTAATATGCACTACCAGAAAACTCATATTATTACTTATATTTAATGAGCTTGTAAGACACAACACATTTGACAATGTGATAATTTTGTTTGAAATCATAACAACTTTCCAGTGCTTAGTACGAATAAACATCGGTAGTTCACGAAATAAATAGAAAAGGTGTAAGAACATGTTAACTGGTAGCATGTATTTATGAGTACCTGATAAATATCTGACACTCACACTGAAACCTTCCTTTGCAGTTTAGAGAAAGAATGTGAAACTGCTAGTTTGGCTTTAAAACAGCATGCACTTCTACACAAACTTCACTTTACGGCAGGGTATATTTTATTACCAACACAGCCGTGACATGGAGCCATGTCAAAATAAAGTGCAAGCCTGAAAGTTTTGGGAGCTGCCACTTAGGAGCGGCCGGTCTGTTAAGAGTGGGAGGCAGAGATGGCCTTAAGCGCCTAATGATTCGGCCTGTCTGCAGCAGAATGCTTGACTCTGCTCTCTTGTGGCAATCAGTGCAACACATGCGTTTAAGGTGCGATAAACAAATACATGATGAAATTCAGAGAGAAATTAATACTGTTGTGACATGAACTGACGTTCGTGGGAGTCCTCAGGCTGGGAAAATGCCTCCCCCAAGCCTTCATATCCCTTTCCAGAGTTAAATGTATGCATCTCTCATTAAGCTTATCTTTAGCTCCCATGACAAAAAACAAGGTTTTCCTTGCAGAATGCGAAATCTATAGCACATGAAGCCTCTCAAAACTCCACAATGATCCAGTGAACTGTAAAATGTGTACTGTCAATATAAATTTTTCGCCACTTCACCACTGTCCTTGATCCTACCACTTAAAGCAGTAAGTGATAGCTGTAAGCAGGAATATCCACACTTAAATTCCCTGAATGAGAGTTTGCTGGTTCTCTATGGAGAGCAAAGATCAACCTGATCACACTAGTGGCTTCGTCATGAACACAGCTCTTCAACAGAGAAAAACACACATTAAAGCTAAATTAATTTACTCTGCATTTCATCTCTGGATGCAGGTTGTCACTGCGCGAAGCCATGGCTTGATGTTTTCATCGGAGAAGTAATTAACGTTCATGCATAATCTGTGCATTAATTAGACTCTCTTTTGATCTGACTGAGAAAGCCGTGGACGGACAAGGCGCTAACGAGCTGTCTGAGTTCTGGGCGAGATTCAGAAAGTTTCAAAAGTATAGCAAAACAACCGCTCCATCTGAATCAGCTGTGGGACGGAGGTTCAGAAACGTTCGCCCTTCCTCTGACTGGGTGAATTTATAAGTGCTCTCTCTTTCTCTCTCTCTCTCAGCTCTCTCTACGTTTCATATCATTATCTATCAAATTTCTCCTTTCTCTTTTCTCTCTCTATCTATATCTCACTCTCTCCACAATCGTCTTTCACTCTTGCTATTGTTTTAGCATAGCTGAAAGGAGCTCCTGACCCAAAGACCACTCAAGCCCAGCGGCAGGAGACAGAAACCACGAGGGAAACTCCTATGCAGGAGGAGCTCTCCCACTTCCTTAAAACCTTTGTATCACTCTTCTCAGTAGCTCAGGGGCCGAGAGGTCAGCAGGAGCCCCGAGTGGGTCATGCCATGCTGAGGGGGATGGAAGCACAGTAGCATTATGGGTCATAGGCCTAATGGCTATGTAAAAATCTAATAGCCTTAGAGTCTTACTGGTTCCCCGGTGTTTGGCTCTCACTGGAGAAGTTGAGCTACTCAGCTGAAGGCTAGGAGGAGAGACAATGCAGAGAGATGATGCAGGATTTTCAAAAGCAAAAGAGCGAAAGGAAAGTAAGCGGGAGAAGACTTTAAACAGATGGGCAGAGGGAAACGAAAACGGCTTTAGAGGTTTGTATAAGTGACACAAAAGGATATCTTTCTTCTTTGCAGTCCCATTGGGTGTGATTCACCACTATGTGTGTGTGTGTGTGTGTGTATGTGTGTGTATGTGAGAGAGAGAGAAAGAGAGAGAGAGAGAGAGAGAGAAACCGTGAAAAGGAGAGTAGAAATAGGCCACAGCACAAGATAAAGCGCTTTATCTTCATGAGAAATAAACGTCCCATCCCTGCCTTCCTTTTGAGCGGTCCAAGCTCCAAAAACAGCATTATGTATGGTATGGGCCCTCCGTAAATAGGCCAATATTCACAGCCATATGTGGTGAAGATTAGCTTTTTCTGCCTCCCTCAGCAAAAAACAGCCTTCCAACAGCCTTCCTGCTTCTTCGAGGACTTACATTCAGATAGATCAGACACGTAATTCTATAAAAACTCTAAAAAGCCACCAAGACTTCGCCACACACGTAGACTGTAAAAAAAAGCCTCCAGGCAACAAAAGCCCATTACCATGCTCTTCCCCATCATTCAATATTTATATAATCACACTATCCAGGCCAGGCCATTCGCTGAAAATAATAATAGAAGGGGAAAAGGCAATCAATGGTGCCAGTATGAGTGGTTTGTGCTGGGGGACTGGCTGAAAACAAGGTTCCAGTGACACTACCATGGCAGGGAGGAGGTGGGACAGGCCTGCGCTGGAATGGTGCTGGGCTGCTCTGAGCTTGTTCTGAAGGTGCCGGCTGGATGAGTGGGACAGATGACAGAGAGCATAAAGGAGAAAGAGAGGGAGTTATCTCAACAAGCAAGGCCACCACTAAGGGCTCTTAAATAAAGCAGGAAGAGAGAATGATGCAGAGGAAGTCCTTTTAGCATTCCATTTTATTAGTTTATGTTTGCTTTCATTAACTTTCTAAACGATTCTCTTTTGTTAAGATAATCAATTAAAGCAACCATTGACTGAACTGAACTGAAGAAAAGTGAAGTGAAAATGCAATGAAATCCAGTCATGGCAAGTCTCATTTTCTCTTAGATGCTTGCTCTAGTGTCACCAATTAAAAACTCGGCACAGATTCCTCATATACATGGGCACACACTGGCTGTTTTTATCCCTAAAACCAGTTATGACTACATCCCAATGAGGAAAACGGTTGAGAAATCGGTAATTAGCGAATACAGGAATGCTTTCAAACTCATGTGTGTGCGGAGGCATATTTATGTGCGCATGCGATTTATGGCAGAGTTCATTCTGTTAAATATTTGTCGCAGGTACAAAGCAAAAAGCAGGCAGTGAAGTCTGAATAATTCATTGTGTTGGTCCCTGCCTGAGCGTCAGCCTGTACGTTGGTGCCTGCTGCCTGTGCTGGGGGTGGGGGTGGGTGGTTGGAGAGAGGGTAAAAGATAGAGAGAGAGAGGGAAGAAGAAAGAAGGAGAGAGTTAAGACAGTGAAGAGAAAGGAAGGGGGACAAAAGAGAGAGAAACAGAGTGAACCCATCAGCCCTGTATACTTGGCAGACAGTTCACCCGTGTGTCTGGAATACACTAATGGTTGAATGACTTACTTATTTCACTCCACTAACACATTTAGTGCTAGAACCTGGTTAAAACACACTGGCCTGTGGGGGTTTACCTCTTTACATTTTTGTTAAGGGCAATATAAAATGTTTAAAATGAAAAAGATTAAAATGAAATGACAGTGTTTTGGGAGCATATTTGACATGTTTAGGGTTTACACTACAAAAATAGGCATTTTTTACGACAACACACAACATGGTTTTTCACTATATGCGGGTGCTTTTGGAATATACATACATATATATACATACAT
>JBBMFX010000037.1:27910107-27922704 GCA_037832545.1 Rhabdalestes septentrionalis | reverse complement strand
ACACCACACACTGCATCCGCAAAGCCACCAGCATTGTGGATGACCCCACTCACCCCTCACACACACTCTTTTCCCTCCTCCCATCTGGACAAAGGTTCCGTAGCATACGGGCCTCCACTAACAGAATGGGAGGCCATCAGACTCCTCAACCGGAACTGAATCACAAAAACACATATACATACACCACCAATCACCCCCTCCCCTCCCTCACCCTACCACCTCGGACACTTTTCTTTATACACTTTTTATTTTATTCTACATATTCTGTAAAAAAAAATTTTTTTATTGCTGTCCACATTGCACATATTTATTGATACCCTGCATTGTTGCACAGTTAAACTCTTTTTGCATCCTTTGCACATCTCTGCTGCTTGAATATAGTCCAATACTGTATTCACCCTGAATGTAGCCATTCAGTTTGCACTGAACGTTGACTTGTCTTGTCACGTTGTAGTGTTTCTATTGTGCTTAAGCCTGTTTGCGCTTGTTCTGTTTCTGTTCTGTCGTGTTCTGTTCTGCTCTTGTGTTGCACCGTGATCCTGGAGGAACGTTGTTTCGTTTTTACTGTGTACTGTGTATATGGTAGAAATGACAATAAAACTACTTGACTGGTAAACCCTGCAATCACGCCGTAAGTGATTACTGTTTTTATATGTGTTCATAGTTCATTGTGGAAATCGAAAACAAATGTCTACTGGCTAGCTTAGTATTTCTGAAGACTCCTTTCAGTGCATTCTTCACTTTTTCTCTCCCAATGCGAATGTGGCTCTGAGACCAGCATCCATTTTTCCAGCAGAAGTTTTGTACAGCTCCTGTTTCTTCTTCTTCCACTTCTAGCTGCTCCCGATTAGAGGTCACCACGGCAAATCAACAGTCCCTATTTCTTTCAAACCTCTGCATTTGCTGGTACCAAAGGTTCCAGTATGTGCAGTGGAAACTCCACTCCCCATTCTGTTCATTCACTGCATTTTTCGTTCTGCAGGCTTCCCTTATTGGTATCTTTTGTAATGAATACTGGTACATTCTGATTCACAAATCTAAAACACAGCAGGGTAGTTAGACTGCCATTGCGAGTAATCTTCATTAAGTATCGGTTTGATTTACATCAACATTAATGCATTTAAATGCATCTAACTAAGCTTAATCCTAGTCAACATGAGTCTTGCTGTATAAATCAATTTGGAAGTTAATGATAACTAAAATTATTGTTAACATATGGGGCTGTGTGGGCCTGGTGGTTAGGGAGTTGCCTCTGTGATCAGAAGGTTGGGGTTTTGAATCCCAGGATTGCCAGAGGCAACACTGACATGGTCTTGAGCAACACACAATCCCCACACACTGTTCATGCTGTGTGTTGTGATGTGTTCACTATAAGGCCTGCTTTTCTTTACTTTTTATTTTAAATATAAGTATATGCCCCATTTTGGGCAGAGAAGACAAAGTATGACATTCTTGTTGCACGTTCGGATATAAAGAAGCTCCAAAAAATGGATTGGGCTGTTAATACTCCCAAACGCTCTTCCTTCTCAAACACTCCAGCCTTGCCAGTGCAGCATATGAAGGGCTGCCACATCTACGGCTGGGTGAGATCTTACAGTAAGAATCTGTAATTGCTCCACAGCTCATATTTCCACCATGAAACATTTCCAACGTTCCTCTCATCACCCAAGCGTGAAGCTCACAGTCGTGGGTGCATGTGTGCGTTTGTGTAAGCAGAATATTAGTGAGCGTTGGCATCAGAATCAAACACAAAGCTGGAATCATGGAGGAGGAAGCTGTTGATGAGGATGATGATGGCAATGGTGATGATGGTGGCTGGCTGAGGTTCTGAAAGGCATGTTAGCCACTTGTTTCTGCAAAGCCTCACTAACCTTGGTTAGTTGGCTCATGTAAGGAGAGAAAGGAAGAGAGGGGGCTGAAACAGGGGGGAGGGGAAGGATATAAAAAATAAGGGCCATGTTGAAATAGGCACACATTTTCATGCTCAATTTCTTAAAATGTATCATGTTATACTTATTCAAAAAGCAGCCATTTAAATGTAACACCATGCCTACAGCTGCTGCTGTGTTTTGAGAGCAACTTTAAATAAAAAATGCTTTCAGCTGAAAACCATAAACACTTTACTGGTATCTGTTATCTTAACTCTTAATTGGGCAAGGAAGTTTTTTGTGGGATGCCATGTTTGCTTCCTTAACTAACCTAGGACAGGCTCCTATTTTGAAATGAGATGTTTGAGGGTGAAGAATTTCAGGTTCTTGTAGGAGCCATTAAACTGTTCTTCGATAATGTTGCTCAATAAGAGCAGCTTTAGGAGTACAGAGACACTAGGTGGCTAGCTAAAATACCTGTTCTCAAATGGTCTTTTATGACATGAAATGATTCTTCTGAGGCATTGCTCAAAAAATAACTTCCTGAGGCTTTGTGAATAATGTTTCATGATTCTGTAGCAGATAATGTAGCATTGTTAACAGGCTAGCTAAGTTAGCATTCACTTCCTTTATTCAGGTGCCCCATTACTAAAACCTGACTAAACCATGTGTCTGCCAAGGTCTGATCATGTATTTTTGGTTAAGTTAGCAGTTACACCCATTCAAGTATTGTATAGAACATCATTACCAGTTGAATTTGTCTTTAATAATCAAACTGATTTAATAACTCAATTGATTTCTCATTTGAAATATTATATTGCTACCAGCATTATTTGCCAGTAACCATAATGGCAAATGGGCAACTTTGCCTGCAGCATTTTTTAATATAGGGAGTTTTTAATGCTGCATTCAAGTGTAAATGGTAGGGTTTGTAGATGAAGAACCCATTCATGTGACTTGTGTGTTCATGTGATGTAGAAAAGCTTTTCTCAGCCTCGATCACAATGTTGTTGACATAAAAAAGAAATGTAACCTTCAAAGTCTGTTTGTACAGAGAATGTTCATTTTCTGATCAGACCTACACCACTTCTAAGTTCCATTACCATCATCCTGCTCATACATGTAGCTCCTCGTTCTTTAGAGGCAACTTTTATCCATTCATGAAGTGTTTTCATTAAAACATTTAGGAATTTAATCAAACCAGTTAGGACTCACGCCATTTGGTTAATGATTCTCACATCCACTGGCATTCAGTGGTATGTGCAAGTAAAGGCATTCAGGTTGTTTTTATAAAGTCAATCAGATAAAAAGGGAAAGCAAGCAAGCAAAGTATCCAGTACAGTGCAAAGGCTTGACATGTTTTATTTATTTCAAAAATACAAATTAAGAAAACCTACCATGCTCAATGTGCCATTTACATACTATGTTTTCTTAAATGTAATAGTGATGCATTGAATCTGTAGATTTAAACTTTGCATTGGACTATGAACTGCAGAGGCAAGTGAGGAGACAGTCTTCGAAGTATTATCTCATTGTAAGCGGGGGGAGACATAGAACCTAACCAAATATAACTATTGAATTCCAAATTAAAATTTCACATCATCACTTTATAGAATGAAAGGCAGGTGCCTGGACTTGTTAAAACCGGTTGTTAGAACCTACATGGAGCAACATCTTAATGTTCTTTATGTGGAGCATGAGTTTAGTCTGTAACCTCCTTTCTGATATGCTGTTAAAGTCAGATCAACAGAAGAAAGTCTTCCTGTGACTTCCAGACACTTTGCATGGCACTTACATTAGCAAATCAGTTTACAAAGACCCCACTATTCTGAAATTGTATTCTGCAAGGTATCAGTTCATCGTGAGCAAGTCTTCATCAGCCACTGAAAGCGAGAAGGAAGAGAGGATTGTGGGAAATTGAGGGAGGGAGACAAGAGTGTGAGCTGCAGACTGAGGGGTGCCAAAAGTACCCTGGGCTGAGGAGACTGGTGCCAGCTGCAGGGGTGGGCGCACATCTAATGGAAACACGGGAGACATGGCAGGAACAGCAGCCAGAACAGCCAGCGGGGAGAGGGGGAGTGTTCTCTTTGTTCAATTACACAGTAGTACACTGAACATATTACCCCACACACATCATTTGCACTTCTTAGTGAAAAAAACTTCCTGCACTGTGCTGTAAATACATATATTTAAATATAAATGTAGCTTGAGTTCAGAGGCTCTATCGTACTAATGAGGTGACAATGAGGTGAGGCGGCAATGATCTAGCTAATGATACTCTTAATGATTTCGCAAGTAGACAAAACCACAGTAACACCTTTACAAACACTCTTTAAATGTGATGGAATGAAGTTATAATTACACAAAATATGGTCCTCAGTTTTGCTCTTTTTAAAAATACATTTAGTCGTATAGATAAATAAATAGATGGATATATATACAAGTACACATAGCTGTTATAGATATACTGTCGCTTTTTCTATATATTAATAATAAAAACATGAATTGAAGGAATGACAACATGATTGAAACTTGTATTTGCAGGGTTATATTGTAGGCCTATGTAGGCTGATACATGTTCTTATGTGTGCAGTATCGAGGCTTATTTGGCATAAATATGCTGGAATGATGGTATCAAACTGGACCTCCCTCTATTAAAAAATGACTCCTTAATAAGGCCTAATTTTTGGCATTAAATGGGGCTGATTAACCCCAGCCCAACCTGTGGATTCGCACAGCCTACCTGTTATTCTGTTTCAAATGTGTTAGTATGTGTATCATGTAGTGCCACACTCCCTTGATTTGTTCTTCATTTGAGCTGTTTCTCCAAACCTGCGGGTGGGGGTGGGTCTGAATGGCTGCTTGAAACCAGATCGCGTCAAGTAAATGCAAAGATTTCCCTCCAGTCTTAAATGGCATGAATGAGTGTAAGCGAAGCAGCTGAGGCTGGTGTCTACAGGCAGTGTTATGGATCAGACGTTGTGAGAGGATTTGCCCAGATAATGTAAGAAGAAAGGGAGAGTTTGGTTATTGTTTTGATGTAAAATATATGAAACATAAGCCTCTTGAGTCCTTGTATTACAACAATACTCCTACAGCTAAGACTTTCTCACTGGATTATTGCTATTACAAAACAGCCACAAATCACAGTGTGCTAAAGTACACCAATGTTCATCCAATAATTACATTTCTTGCCGAAAATAATCACTGATATTTTCCACCAAGCAGTCGGCAAACTAAAATTACACGTGAAAGTTAATAAAACCAAATTCAAATGTGTGCAGTGTGTAGGTGGAACATTTTCACATCTGCTTTAAACATGGCTCAGCTAATCAGATTAGAAAAGTGGCCAGAATGGATGTCCACAACTTCTAAAAAGAATTTCCTTTATTGTAAAACATTATAAGATATTCAAAGTGGAAAGTAACTTGTAAAATATTGAGACCTTTATTTTTAAACTGCAGTGTTCAAGAATTTGGCGTCCATTCAGTGTCCAGAGTCTCCTAAGCATTAGTGTCATTCGAGATTTTACTCATATTACTAGACACTATACACTCTTGGTGTAGCAGACTGATGTAGCAGGCTGAAGTTCGCCTGGTCCAACATGTGGTGTTTCACCAGTAAGAGACATTACCTTCTCAGACATTATCTTCACCTAACCCTAACCCTAACCTACTGTATGTGGGTTAAACTATAGGCTAAAAGCTAATTTAGCTTAAATAAAAACGTTTCTATTCACCAACCTGTGTACACTGCATGCCTACATCATTACACAAATACATAAATCACTTTGAGCTGTAGTATTCATATGGCTAATGCTACGGAACAATAAAAAAACAATAGCAGCCACCTTAAAGCCTTGATCCATACTTGTATTTGTGTGTGTGTATGTGTGCGTGTGTGTGAGTGTGTTCACTCAGACAGGAATCGGATAGGCCATATCCTTCTGCTCCTCAGCATGTGTCTCTGGTTCTTGTTTTTAGGGTCTCTCTCAGTCATAACACCATCCACACACTCACAAACACACACACACACACACACACACACATTTAAATTTTAAATTATGCAACTAGAACTGGTCAAAATCAAGCTCCTCTCTGTGTCTGCCCTCTTAAGTCTGTTTGCTTTATATTCCCAGTTCGGTCTTATTGCTGACTACTGCTGATTCAACATGTTCAATCAGCCAAACAGCGCTGTCATGAGCAGAATACAGCCAAGTGGGCAGGACACACCATGCAAGCTTATAGACACATAACTGGGGTTACACATACAGCTGAAACATTGCATAAGATGTAATAGTAAGTGTCCAGTGACAATGTTGGGAGACTCAGTTGTCACAGGCAGTTGGCTCAGCTGCATTGTCATAGATATTCTAGTTACATTGGAATAACAGTACAGACTGTTCACATTTTTGTTTGCCTTTAAAGCCTATGTTTACACTTCAAAAGAACAAACATGACAGCTAAAGATGATTGACAGTAGTTAGTGATCTGCGATTATATGCAAATTCTAAAAAAAAGCTCCCCAGTTGCTGAGTAGCATGATTGTTCGCCCCATCATCAAGAGAAGATGAGTTTGTTCTCTGATGGCACCACAGCCATCCTTAAACAAGAGTCCTTGCTGGTCCTCTCTGGGTGGGTAGAACGACCAGCATGTGGGAACTGGAAAACTGGGAAGTATTAAATACAGATCGTTCTAATCAGATATATATAATCTAAAAGAACAAGTTTCCATCAACATAAGCCTGTTTTTTGCTTTTATGCTCACAATGAACTATCTTGGATCTTGGATACTTTTAACCCTTAATCGGGGTCATGGAGGGTGCTGGAGCCCAATAGTCAATAGGAGAAAGCCTTGGACAGTTTATCAGTCCATCACAGGGCATACACACACACACACTCCCACCTAGGGGGTAATCTAGCATCTGCAAATCTCCTGAGATGTTAAGAACCAAACCTAGCATTGCTGTGAGGTGACAATGTCGCTGTACCACTGTGCTGCCCAGCATGGATACATTCTTAAAATCCTCTCCAGAATGAGTCACTTGGCGGATGAGTCAAGACCATGAGGATGGCAAAGTTAGTTGTTGAACTTTTCAGTGTGAGACGTCTCAGGCTGGAGTCCTAAGCACTGATTCATAAAATATCCCATTTGGGACTTTTAACTGAATTTTATGTGTGAATCAAACTCTGACGCAGCAGGACAATAATATTAGATGAACAATATTAGATGATTGCTTCCAACCCTGGTGTGTTCACTTATCTTACTTTTTTAACACGCTCACATCATTCTCAATCTCAGTCATCCTTCAGTGCTAATTGAGGAGGAGACGGTTATTTGACTCTGAATTCGAAACACTGATTGTCTTGCAGGGACAATCAGCGTTTCATATTTAAATGTGTCTGTAGTTAGACTCAATTACCGCCGTTATTACATATTCGGAAATAATGAACTGGGGAAAGTAAAGTGTATCCATATCTTGTGGCTAATTACAAACCACAGTCTTTTGTTTGGAGGCCTGTGGGACTATTGGAATAATATTACTCAGTTCCTGGCAAATAATAGTTTAGCATTTCAGCTTGGTGCTGTCAGATACAAATTAAATTTCGCTATTCGCCAACGCTGGCAGTCGATTTAGATGCTCCCGCAGGAGGAAAAGTGTCATAGTCTTTCTGAATAACATTTCACCAATCAGCCAGCCGACTCCAATGGAAGCCTCTGGACAGCTCACTGGTGGCACATTATAATGGCAGACTATTTTTCTCATTGTTTTAAGAAAAAGCTGCCAAGCCCTCACGGCCATGCTGATTTGGGATTAGCTTTCACTGTGACAGAAAATACTTTGCTGATGAAAGGCCGAGCAGTCAAACTGATTCAGGATGTTAATTTTGGTGGCTTCTTCCACTTGCTACAATACCTTATAGCTCAAGTTTGCTAGTGTACAGTTACAGAGTCCACCTGATGTTTGTACTATGGTTCTTCATCAGGGTTATGTTCTGATTATCACTTTGGATATTTTGGGTCTTGACCTTGCTGTCCCAATGACATGTTTGAAAACCTTCGCAATACCACATATGCTGATATAGCATGAATATATCAGTCCTCCTGTATGGCTGAGAATGGCCCACTCCCATATAATGAAGTAATACGGCCCTTATAGACATGTGTAGAGACAATATCTTGTATGGGGACAATATCTTGCTCAGGGGACCTCGTGGTGCCACTGGTAGTCCTGGGATTCAAATCCATGACTTTCCAATTGCTGTGGCAAACCCTCTAACCACCAGGCCGCCAGCCGCCCAAAAGCTTACAGCACCTGGTATTCCTATGTGGTGTCACATCCAAGTACTGACATGGCCAGACTTAGGTCCCGACATCAAATTAGAGTTGTCATAATATCTTGTCAAGTGGTTCTGTGGTCAGAACTTGACCAGGGATCAGTGGCATAAAGGGGAGTTAGCAAATTGCACAGTAACAAATTGGCGCTAGTCTGTAACTGCATATCTGAAGTGGCCAGGAAGTAGAACTGCAAAGTCAGTGTTTCTAATAAAGTGGCTGGTGACTTGAAGTTTACAGTGGATGTTACGAATAAAATGACAGGTATGTAAAGCTGAGTGGAAGCATTTGCTTATAAAGTGGTCAGGGAGGAGACGCTGAAGGCTAGCATTTGTGATAATGTGTTCAGAGATTAGAAATCAGAAATCAACACACTTGGGGACATGGTGTATGCAACAACTGTACAGACACAAGGACATAACAACAGGAGCAATGTAAGTCAAAATAAAACTCTCCAAAATAAAATGCTTAGTGCTAAATGCACCATAAAGAGAGGTCAGAGAAGTAGGTGGTTGAAGTTGACCAGAGTAGTCTCATTTGACTAGAGTTGAAATTCAGAGGTTTTTAATAAAGTGGCCAGTGTGTAAAGTGGATGAGGGTGGTGTCCTTGATATAAGAATTGTGGCTCGATAGTTTTGCCCAGCTTGGTCGTGGTCTGATCTAGATAATGGAGTATGTTAAATGAACATTTTCCATAATGCCGAGCAGTTTATGCTCTTGTCAGTCTATGAAGTGTGACATTATGTTAGTTTGCATAGAAGTTGGAATCAAACACTACAACTACATCTTCAGTCAAGGAGCCGGCGCTTAACCAAAGGTGAGTCATGCTATCACACATGCCTTATAAAGTGGGCTATACGCTGCCATGAGAGACAATAGATCATATTCTATCTGGCATTTAGCATTTGCAGGTGGGGGCGGGGAGAGAATTGCTTAATTAATCACAGCCCTCTCGTTAGAAACCTCCAGTGATCTCTGCTCTCATTAGGCCCTTGGGTGATTAATTGAAATTAATTGAAAAGTCGGTGACATTTACCACCCTCGTTGGGCGGGCATAGCAGGCGAAAAGCTAACACACTCTAAAGCCCCAGATAGCGCACTTTTAAACCCCGGCTTGCACACTCTGTACTGGGCTTGAGTCGGGGAGCTATGAGGGGCTGAGAGAGGGAGTGAACAGATACACACATTATTAACAGGGATTCTCTGCTTTCACAAATTAAAACAGAGTGAATGTGAGACTCAGTCAGTGGGAAACTCTATACATGAAGAAATGTGTTACATACTGCATCTAGAGACTGCTAAGCTACTTCCAGTAAAGATTATAGAGCAAAATAGTCAAAAACAGTAATGAAATATTCTTATAGTTTGTCAAATTCCTTTTTATTTACGAAGGAAAAACATTTTGTCATTTACATTACATTATGAAGATATAATTCTTGCACTCGCTGGCATCATGAGCGTACGATATCCGAAATGCCTGAAATCTAGAATAAAAAAGTGCAAAAAAAGAGAATCATTTATGAACAATTCTGCACTAAAGATCAATAGGAACCCTTCTGATATTGCCTTCAGTTTTTTGGCTGCGTCGCTGCTTTAAGGAAACCATGCATGAAGGAAAGAATCACCTGAACCTCAAAAGTAATTCAACCCTGTTGAACCCTAAAACAGCCCTAATTAGTGCTTGTATGGCATGAGGGTACAGTGGTTAGTTCTGTTGCCTCCATGAGAAGGTCCTAAGGTTTGACTCCTGGCAGGGATCCTTTCTGGATGGAGTTTGAGTGTTCTTGGTGTGTCAGTGTGGGTGTCCTCCCACACTCCATAGGCATACACAGCAGGTGGTGTAGAGATTCGAATCTGCCCCTAGGTCTGAGTGTGTTTGTGTGTCTGCCCTGCAATATACTGGTGGCCTGTCCAGGTTGTAGCCTTTTTGCTCTTTGAACAGAAAATCTCCAGCAATGCCTGCAACCCTGGACAGAAAAGGTGGCTCAGAAAATAGATAAAACTTTGGTTTGCTGCTTTTTGTTGCCCATCAGTCTGATGCTCACACTACAATTATATTTCTAAACCAGTCCTGCAGCTTATGACTCCACATTTGTTTAAAGAATAAACATATACAATATATAAAACGTATTGGGACACCCCACCATTACACCAACAGGAACTCTAAAGACATTGCATTGAAATAATATGGAGTTGGTCCCCCTTTGCAGCTATAACAGCTTCCACATTTTTTGGAAGGGATTCCAGATTTGGGAATTTCTGTGGGAATTTGTGTCCATTCATTCTGTAGAGAATTTATAAGGTCAGGCGTTGGATGAGAAGGTCCGGCTCATCTAGACATGTCTTTATAGACCTTGCTTTGTGCACTGGGCCACAGTAATGCTGGAATAGAAGAGGTTCTTCCCCAAACTGTCTCCACAAAGTTGGAAGCATGGTGCTGTCCAAAATGTCTTGATATACTGAAGCATTATGATTCAATGGAAGGAAGCGGCCACCTGAATTCAATAATTAAGATAATGTCCCAATACTTTTGTCCATGCTGTGTAGCTGATCAAGCATAACTCTGCGCGATGTCTCCTCACCTTAGAGCGGATTGTTGAGTCGTTGGCTCCCTCCATTGCTTCATAAGCGTACTGCAACCGTGACAGAACGTATACGACAGCATAAGTATAAATCCAAGGTTAAATCATTTAATGCCGATGATAATTACTGGATACACCCCCATTAGCCCTACCTACCCTGCAGCTCTGCTGTGCTGGAATACAATATGATGCTGTAGCCCATATGTTCCTCAACTTATCCTCTTGCCCTTCATCAGTGGGCAACAGAGCTGCGCTTGGCTGCGTATTTCTGGGTGGGATTTGCTTTCACCTCAGCAGTGCAGCTCACACATTGAAAAACTCAACACATTCGTGCCAGATAAGCTTGTTTCAGGGTAATACACATGCCACTGTTTCTAATAAAGTGGCCACGGTGTTCAAATACATAGTAGGTGTTTGTAATGAAGTGTCCACAGTGTGAAAATACATAGTAGATGTTTCTAATTAAGTGATCACAGTGTAAACATGCTGTGTGAAAGTACATAGAATATGTTTCCAAAAAAGTGGCCAGAGTGGAAAAACAAAGTGAACGTCTTTATTCTAAGAAGAGCTATCGGAATCTGTAAACAAACCGAGCTTCTAAAATTTACCAGCTTCTCTGGTTTAGACTGAAATGGAATATGTGTGTTTGTGTGAGCATGTGTGTGCATGTCAGAGAGAGAAGAGTGTGTGTGTGTGTGTGTGAGAGAGAGAGAGAGAGAGAGAGAGAGAGAGAGAGAGAAAGAGAGAGAGAGTGTGTATCAAAGCAGTCTTGCACCATCTGTATGGAGCGCCTCCATGCCTGTGAAGTTGCCAGGAGTTCAAATTAGGGCGCGCTCCTAACACCAATAAAGAGAGGCAGGCTGCCAGTTTCAGAGGAGAGAAAAAAAAGGTGGAGTCTACACCATCATGCTTTAACACTCTGTCATGGTCCCACTGTTGTCCTTGTGGCTGTGACAGATGTGTTAGTGCATCCATTCTGCCCTACAGCACTTTGAAAATGTTCACCACTGGAGTAATGACTACTATCTCACTGCATAGATCACTTTTACCAAAACCTTTTTTATAGGCACTCACATCTTTTCACGAGTACATCTGGGCATTTCCTGTTGAGTGTGCTTCCATGTGTGTGTAAAATATTACATATCCCTTCAGAATACAAACATCAGTATGACACTTTAATGCACGTTTTATGACAAAAATAAAATATATAATTTAAAAGGTTCATTAACTTTTTCTTTGGATATTTTTAATAGTTAGTTTGTTCTCCTATAATTTAAAGTGTTTTCACCCATGTGGACACACACAGACACACAAACACACACACAAACAATTTGATAGCACACTCACGTTGTAATACCCAGATATTCTCTGTAAAAATGCAAATGAGAGTATGCAGGTTAGTATATAAAATCTGAGCCCCGTCTCAGGTAAAGCATTAATTGTATATTCACCAGTGCCCCCCGCTGGACTTTGGAGTACTTATTTGGACACAGAACTGAGTTTGGCTGGGATTTTATGAAAGAGTGCTGGCTTTCATCCCTACCCTGGTGTGTGTGTGTGTGTGTGTGTGTGTGCTTGCGCATACCCCAGCATGACACCGTCTCTCTGATGCTCTCTCCAGCTGGATGAAGCACACTCTGCTTATGGAACCCCCAGTTCTCTCTGGCTCAGGGCTTCTCTTTTAGATCACTAATGATGTGACTTGGCCTGGCTTTTGAATGAATCGGAGAGGCTAGGAGAGGAGAGGAGAGGAGAGGAGAGGAGAGGAGAGGAGAGGAGAGGAGAGGAGAGGAGAGGAGAGGAGAGGAGAG
>JBBMFX010000037.1:27878962-27905849 GCA_037832545.1 Rhabdalestes septentrionalis | reverse complement strand
ATTCAAAATAAAATATCTCATTTCTGTAGCTGAAACATTAAAAACTGATTCAATATGCTAAAGTTAATGGTATTTTTTAAAACAATTTTATAAGTTTTATTTATTTTACAGGAAACATGAGTAAGTTAACTACATTTAATTTGGCGACTGTGATATTACAGAGCTAATATAAGAGATCATATTACAAACACTTGTTTCTAAACACTTGATATTACTGACAACTTGTAAAACAAAATATTAAGTATGTTAAAAAAAAGTATTTATTTTGATATAATATATCATTGACCCATGTACGTTTTTCTGTAAAGTGACCTTGAGCACTGACAAATAAAATGTATTATTACTATTATTATTATGATTATTGTTATTGTTTATTATTATTATTATTATTATTATTATTATTATTATTATTATTATGATTTACACAGTATTTACTCAGTGTTTTATTAAAAGCAAATGTAGTAGAGATTGATCTTCTCATCTTTCTCAAAGATGAAGTGCTGCTTATCTGATAGAAACCATTTTAGGGGTCTACAAGGTCCTGCATGGTTGAGTCCCATTGTCTCATATAAATGATTTTTCTGAAAATGTTGTGTCACTTATCTTCCTTTGACTTTCCCCCTCCTTATTTAAGTTTATTCTCCTCTGTCTCTGCTCCTCTCCTTTTTAGCTGTTTTAGATGCACATGAGAAAGAAATGTGTGAAGCAGCTGAGGTGTGTGTGGGTAGCTGCTGGTGTGAATGTGTGAACGGTCTTTGAATGGGAACATAAAGTGAGTGAGAGCTTTGGAAAGGAACAACAGTAACTAGATTTAAGATTGAGACAGTAGAGGCGTGGCTTTAGGACACACAATGTAAAGAACAAACAAAATATTGATAATGACACGACATGCTCCCTTAAAATTGATTTTGTAATGGCTTTCTTGTTTTACAGTAGATTTATTTGTAGATTAATATAGAAAACATCACCTATTGCCCTGATGACAGCTTTGCAAACTCTTGGCATATTTCACTGCATAATTCCATGTGTTCCTTGATCATTCTTTTTGTTTTCAATATTCATCTACAATGTAGAATATAATTATGTTTAAAAAACTGAATCAGAATGTGTGTCCAAAGTTTTGACTTGCAGTGTAGTGTCATATCATTTTTCTGATTTTTATGATATTAAATGAAACTGACTTATTTGTATCTATCTATTGACATTTTCATTTGGTTATGTATGTGCACTTTGTATTGTTATAACATCAATGGAAATACTAGAGCTGGCAAAATGACTTAGAAACAATAAGTTATTTACATTAAGACCAGTTTGTGGATTTTCACCAGGACAACAATGTTATGCAACAGTTGTATTACCACAGCTTCAGTACTCCAATGAACATTTCCACCAAAAGTCACATAACAGCATATATCAGACATGTGGATCTCAGACCTAATGAACAGTTCTGCTAGTCAGCATTGGAGTGGAAGCAGCAGAAGCATCAGGGCATGGATAAATGTTCTAACTGAAGTAGCTGAAAAGTTGAACACATATTTACCTCCGGATGTAATGTCTGCATTGAGGTTGAGGGGTTACAGTCAATTACAGCAGAGCACCCAAGTGTGACCAGCCACGCTCTTTAAAATCCGTATGCAAATGTCATGGCTGGGAAATGACAGATTCAAATGCCTACCAATGCTTATTTTGTGAGAGGGAGCAAGGAACTTCACCTGCATGATACAAATGTAACTGTGGCTGTTAAAGAATATCTGAGATGTTGAGATGAGGTTCAACACCCTCTTAAAACCGAAGGTCCCTTACAGGACTCTTAAGAACAATGTCACTGGAGAGCCATTTTTGGCTCCCTGAAGAGCCAAGTGTGGTTCCGTAAACATGTGTGTTGGCAAAAAACATTCTTAGAGTTTAAGAAATGGGTAAGAAAGCCAATAACTGTTCAGAAATGGTTTACATGCGATTTAATTGCAGACATTTGCACATTGTTGAATGCATAGCCAAGAGTAATATAACCAAATTCCATTTCAACTAACTATCCCTGTTCTACGTAACCCCATTTTCATTTGTGGTGCGTTAGTTAACTCACAGTTCAGATTGGCTAACAATGTATTTCTTGTCTTTATAATTAAAGCCATAAACTGTGCAGAAAATCAAGACAGGCTCTTTACTAAGCATATCTAGTGCCCAACAACTAATTTTGACGACAGGTCATTTGGACCAGCTCCATTGCCTTATCCCTCAACATGTTGACAGTGTAAACAGCAGTAATAAACAGATAAATGCATTTTAAAAAAGACGCAAGGTTTTGTTCTGACTGACTGAATTAGCAACAAAGTATCTGCGCAGTGACAGCAGCATTAGATTATCAATAGCTGTGTTAATCTTGAGTTAAGTGACTTGAATTAATTGAACACTAGTAAGGCTGCCGTGTGTGTGTTCAGCCTGCCAGTGGAGTTTAACGCTGAAAGTTGTGTTAGTGAGGATGGACATCTGGTTCACTTTGATTAATTTCATGCGGAGTGATTTCATTAGATTGACACCAGTCTTCCTGCACCCTCTCTCTCTCTCTCTCTCTCTCTCTCTCTCTCTCTCTCCCCCTCCCCCTCTTAAATCTGTTCATTCTCCTGTCTTTGTATCTTTCTTCCTCCCGTCTGTCTTTATTCTGCTTTAGGCCACCCATCGCAGTCAGAGTCCTCAGCCTGATTGATTTGGCTAAGAGAGAAGTGACAGAGTGAGAGAGGGAGCGGGAGAGAGAGAGAGACAGAGATGGATAGACAGAGAGACAACATGATCAGATAAAGATGGATTTGTAAACATGATTACAGGCATCCAGAAACAGCAGCTTCAAATGTCAGCGGTGAATCACACACATTTAAGTTCCCTAGAGAAGATAGACGGACAGAGGAGGACAGAGGAGTTCAAGAGATGAATCAGTTGAAATTTTGTCTTCACTGTCGTATCATTTTAGCCTGGAATTATGAACCATTTCTTTACAGAATCTGAGAAACACAAAGCTATTATTAAGCTGAAAAATATAATAATTAATGCGTGTATTACTTTTTTTGCTTTAGGTCTTTTTACTTGGTCTTCAGTAGCATTTAGAGCACAGACGGATTCCTAATAACAGTCCATTTGTCTATGATATTCCAAAACCCCATTGTCATGCACAAAATACACTATATGCACAAAAGTATTGGGACTCGTTTGGGCTAGACCCCTTACTATCAGTGAAGGACTATTTTAATAATTCAGCAGATGAAAACATCTTGGACAACGCCGTGCTTCCAACTTTGTTGACACAGTTTGGGGAAGAACTTTTTCTATTCCAGCATGACTGCGCACCAGTCCATAAAGATATGGTTGAACAAGTTCAGTGTGAAAGAACTTGACTAGTCCGCACAGAGCCCTGAACTGGAACGGAGATTTTGAGCCTACCATGCCTGACCTCATAAAAACACTCCAAAATCTTGTGGAAAGCCTTCCAAAAAGAGTGGAATCTGTTATAGCTATAGAGATGGGACTCTATTCAATCTATGTATTTAAATGAAGTCCCTCTTGATGAAATGGTCAGGCGTCCCAATATTTTTGTCCATATCGTGTTTATACATAACATCTAGTGAAATGGGAGCAGAGTCATTTTCAGTACAATGGAAATGTGCTGGGTCCTTCACTAATGCCAAACAGTGTAAGCACACTATGTTAAAGTGATGTTGTCTTACATCACCATTTTTGCCACAGATGGAAAAACGACCACATGTATTTTAATCTGCTTTATGGAGAGTTTGAAACGTTGAGAAACAGACCAGTACCTTCAAGGCTAGACAAAAGGTTTTTGGTAAGAAAAGTAGACAAATACATTCATTAAGGGACTGTAACTTCACGCCTGAGTGGTCCCAGCAGAGACAGGAAAGGTGCACACAGCAGGATGTTCCTGCATCACTGGACTCAGGAGGTCACTTTTATCCAGATGACCCTCTAATGTTTCTATGACGGCTGACCTAATTATCCTTATGGGTAAATAGTACAGCTGCTTTTCTAACAGCAAGAGCAGTTCTAACCCCTTCCTAGAAATGATTGCATTATTTTAGTTCATGAAAATAACTTAAATGCAACAAAAGAACAGATAAATTCGTTTGGATTAGGTCCCAGCTTCCATAAATGTTTTTTTTTTTTTTACAAATCCTCTGTTGGTTTTTGTGTTGGGAAGTGACCATCTGGGATATTAGCACGGCACTATTATAAGCAGTTTGTGACTGAGACATTCTGTCTCCAGCCACAGATTTTGGTTTGGGCGATGGTCACATGTCACACGTGTGATTTCAGGGCCATTTGAATGAAAATAAAACAATAGTTTGACAATCTAGCCTCGCAACAATGACTTAATCAATATTTAATGACTCTTGATCGAGGTCACATTGAAAATATAGTTGATAGGCAATGTCATTATGAAGCTTTCACTGCATATCGAGCTGTGCGCAGAAGTTTGAACACAAGACAAAATGCACATCCTCTGCAGGAAAGACACTTAATATGACTTTTTAGTGCACAATTGTTTATATGAATTTAACATATTGGGCAAAAAATGCAACATGTAACATTTTGCAAAGGACTGCATGTGCACGAGTCATCTACAGTTTCTTGACAGGTTAAAAAGTGTGCAGCGCACATAACACACCACTGCCACATCAGTGTCACTGCCATGTTCAGAATGATCCACCACTCCAATAATACCTGCTCACTGGTGGTCCTGTGTGGGCACTGACTACAAACAGAGTAGAGGGGCTAACAAATGATAATGGAAGAAGGACTGTAGTCCATAACTGTAGACTATATTATGCGATATAGCTGATAAAACGGACTATATGTATAAACACAAGGTTGTACATACCTAATAAAATGCATTTGTGTATACTTTAACCAACAGAAACCCGGTGTTCTAGTGTCCAGGGGGCCTAGAATGACCCACCACAGAATGAATCTAACTGATTCCACTGTCAGTTCCTATGATGTTTGTTGTTAATCTGACACAATAGGACTCAAATCTATTCGCCAATCCTCGAAATGTTTGTTTCCAACCAAAACAAAAAGAGAGTAATAGTACAGCACTTGCCAAGTTTAAATACAACTGAACAAAAAGGAACAAATATGAATGAAATGCCTGGAATCATTCATGCTTTCCTGAGGATCTAGATGGCCATTTATGTTCCCCTCTGCTAGAGGGTATTTTATGCATGTCATAATTTTCTGGTTTGAATGAGCTATGTTTTATTCTGTATGAATTTGTCAGATAAGAAGAGCCTGATTACAGAGGCTCGGACTGCCATATTGGGTTGCAGTGCTGTACAGACTTTGTTATTCACTCCAAAATACCTATTTGTACACAATGCCAATGGGGAAAATAAGTTACTCTGCAGTGCTCTGCCCTTCCATCACCTGCGCTTGCAATCTTTTTATTTGCTTCAAAATAAGACTCCCTTTTCAATTTTAAGCTCCATAATATGAACCCTGTACAATATGGCCAAACCCTGGTTATTGTACAGGCCAGTAATAAAGGCTTAGTCAGTAGGAAGCAAGTTTACTCTGCGGCGAGCTGAACAGAGCCACTGATGGGAAACAAAAACACTCACACGCTCTGGAGCTGACCCACATCATGCCCGTAACTCATCTTTATGTGATGTGAGCATGGCATGCTTTATTTAGAGGATGGGCCTGGATGTTCTCAGCTGGATTACATCTTTGGCATTCCTCTTCCTCAGACACAGCGCTGGGAGATGTGATGAAGGCCGGACAGCTTCCTCAGCAGCAGGGCTGCAGACCGCTTCAGGCGGTTTACCGGCCTGTGCTTAAAGAGCCACTGTCACGGGAAGCCAAATCTTTCCTCTTTTTCTTTATTCATATGGTGGAACTAAACTGCAACAAAGTTTTTTTTTTCCTCCTAGTGATGAAGTCTATGAACACATTGAAGCATGACAAGAACATTCACAATAAAGTAATAAGTGTTGTTATCGCAGACATCCTGAGCATCCCTTTCTTTTTCCCCCAGTTTGTTTGGGACATTTCAGCCTTGGAATGACAAGGCAGGTCAGAAAATATGACTATTTTGATTTATACACTATTAATAAACTACCTTAAGGCTCTGATTGTGTTTTATTCAAAATTAATTGTTGTTTATATATTATTTCTTATGAGAAGATGCTGACTTTGTGGTTTATATCCTAGTTTAATAAGAGAAGACTATTTGATGGAGATAAAACTAGAGTAGTAATTATCTCTGGGGCCTACCAGTAACCTCTTCTTTCACAGTCGCACAGTAATGCAGAGTAATGCTGTGGTGTTTCTGCCAAATTATGAGATATTGAAGGGATAACAGGAATGTCAAATGGGAAATCTTGTGCAATCCTGTTTTTTTTTTACCATCAGAGATGAAAGGTGTGGGGTTGAATCCTTTTGTTTTCCTCTCTAACCTGATCCAGGATCAGAGGCAGGCATAACTCTATGCTGTTCAGAGAGCAACAGAGAGGAGAGAGTGAGAGAGAGAGAGAGAGAAAGATTGAAAGAGAGAGTGTGAGAGAGAAAGAGTGAGAGAGAGAGAAAGAGAGAGAGAGAGAGAGAGAGAGAGAGAGAGAGCAAGCAAGAGAGAGCAAAAGCACCCCAGGCTAACTCCTCATCACAGTCAATTTGATTTTCAAAGACTCCGATGATGGCTTGGCCTCGGCTTGCCATGGCTGCAACACTCCTCTTTGCATACGATCAGTCTGTTGCCATGGCAGCCGCGGGGAGCTTTGCTGCCGCTCGGCGGAGAATCAGAGCGGGAGGAAGTGCGACCCTGACGAAGAGGAGCGGGGCCCGCACGTCTGCATCCGTTACCATGGCGGCAGGCGGGCGGGAGGAGAGCTGGAGAATCAAAGGGGAGGAGAATCTGACTGAAGATTGCGCCTCAGCTCACTCACAGCATATGCACCACACTAGCATTTACACACCATCACTTACACAGCAGATCTGAGGTCACAGTATAAAGACGTAGCACGCGTGTATATTCCTGCACCATCTGTATATACACTGGTAAGCCATAACATTACAACCACCTGCCTGATACAAGGGTATGATAACACAATTCATCCTCTGCATTTCACCCATTCACCGAGTGAAGCAGCGGGCCGCCAGGAATGCAGTGCCTGGGGAGCAGTGTGTGGGGAGGGTCCCTTGCTCAAAGATACCTCAGTGGTGCCACTAGCAGTCCTGGGATTTGAACCCAAGACCTTTTGATTGCAGGGGCAACTCTCTATCCACAACACCACTAGAGTGTCAGAGCTGTTTTGGTGGCATGAGGAGGAACTACACAATATTAGGAAGGTTTAAATGTTTTGGCTGATCAGTGTATGTGTCCATGTGTCACGAACATAGATGTAAGTGGCTTTCTGGTGTATGAAGATTCCTTTTGAATATTAAAGTCTAAAACAAAGTGCTAAAACATCAATTACCAGTTCTCAGCAGTAGATGTGTTTTTGTTATCAGCATTCATGAGTTATGCACTGTTTGTTCTGCATAATTAAATGGCTGAAATGTAAAAAGTTTCATTCTAGTGAAACTCACTGAGACTGAACATTTAACAGTGGTGGAACAAACATATCTGAAGCATTTAATGATGCAAAAAAACTATTACAGCCCCCAAAAGAATGACGTGACTCGTTTATGAATGCTCTCTGATGCCTCGGACATTGCTTTCTGATTATTGTTAGAGAATTTTGGGCAATATTGGATTGTTTTTTAGACAAACAGGTCTTAAATGGATTAAAATAGGGTTAAATGGGTTGAATGGGTTAATAAAAGGGTTAAAATAGCATTAGATGGAAATGTATATTAGAAATATATTCATTTATTCATGATCCCTAAAGAGACTTGATAGGGTGCTGGAGTCCATTGCAGGGTAGACGCAACTAGGGGCAAATGACCATCTGCAATTCATGCCCTTATACCATGGGAGGAAGCCAGGGCACCCAGTGTAAACCCACACAGGAGAGCATGCAAACCCCACAAACCTTCAACTGCCCCACTGTCCCGCCATGCCACCTTATAGTTTAACAGTATTGTAATTTTGCTTCAGTTCATATTGCATGAACATTTAAGGATAAATAGAAGAATGACTTAAAAATCCTTGAAATAAAATGTATTCATAAGGACCTTCTCTCTCTCATTTTAATTCAGCGATGCTATATGATCTGCAGATATTTGTGAGTTAATGTGCAGTTGCATTGTGAAGCTGAAGTTTGTGGATGTACACAGTCTCAAGCAGTGTAGGTTTGCACTATATGTGCCGGCATACAGCTGATCAGTGGAGCAGCGAGAGCATGCTCTATCTCAGACTCCGGCATTACACTCCAGTATAAGACCAAAATAAGGATCATAATTAGGTGCTGCGGAACAGTGCGCTATATCTTTAGACCATGGATACAAAGACCCTGTATATGTTAACACACTGAATGAGGCAGTGTAGCCCCCCCTGGCCTTTTCCCTGGTCTAGCTATTGTGTAATCCATGCCTTGCTGTTATCTTCGAGCTCAGAATTTGCCTAAGGAACTACATACAGTTTGTCAAATAGGCGTGCAAATAAAGGCATGTAACTCCTGTCAGGGGAAAAAGCGTTAACCGCAAGAGGACAAGTGTGTTTTCTGTCTCCGTTCAAAACGGCACTCCAACATCCATGTAAAGTCGTGCAGCTTTAGAGTTTCGCATCTGCTGAGATCCAAGATAACCGAGTGCTGGAACTAAGAGAGGGGTGTGAATGGATTCATTCGCACTCAAGCTGAATGATAAGTACAGCAGGACCCACTCGGGATCATAGAAATAGAAAACATAAAAATGCACGCAGACAGCTCAGCACTCTGGAATGGGTCAGCTGTGGGCATTTTCAGGGAACTGTTGAGAGTTTGAGAGGGAAAGTCTCAAAAAACACCTACAAATAGCTAGGCTAGAGAAATGGAAGCAATTAGCAACACTAAAAAAAAAAAGCTTTGTGTTTTTCTCCCCAAGGATTTTCAGCAGGGAGTGGTTTTGAACTTCATGGTTCTTCACTGACTGGGAAATGTGTGCCGTTCTAATTATGCTACCAACTGTTCCATAAGTTATTCATACTCAGACCAATACATCAATATTATTACTGTTTTATGCTGCTACTATCATCTACCATTAAGGCACATAATAAAATAAAACAACCTTCTCTATTATTGTAAAGGTTTTTCTTTTTTTTGGATATTTTTTTGGTGGGGAGATTTGGTTAAGACCGACTATTGTTACAAGAAAGTGTTTTTCTCTCTTTTAACAAATCACAAAACTTTACATGATATTGCACTGCATTCATCCTAAGCAGATTACAATGTGAGGACACACTCAAGTTTCAGGACAGTGGGAGAACCAGAGGAGAGTACGAAGTACTAAATCTTTGTTAGAGAAGTCCAAGTAGACAGATCAGGCGCCACTAGGCTCTCTGAACAGATTAATCCGCTTCAGATGAGTATTATTTCAAATACAGAACTTATAGACCATTTACTCACCAATTAGTTTCAGTGTTACCATCAGACTGGTCTTTTTTAGACACCTTCTGTGTTTAGATTTCTTTTATTTTTAGAAAAATGTATCATTCCACTGAGAACAAACAGTTTCTTGCATTTATTCATTTTCCAGTCAGTTATTTTCCACTTTCGCACTTTAGAAAAACAGAAACATGTTGGATAACTGCTGCAAGAGAACAGTTTTGGTCAGATTCTGAAGAAGAGTGTGATGGCAGGGGTGCACCAAATTCAGAACCTGTACACGCAAACTTTCAGCCAGCAGCTGTAAACAGAAATGAACCAAACACAATTCAGCAAATAAGAAGGGCTATAACTAGGGCTGGGTATTGTTGCAGATTTCTTGAATCGATTCGATTCCGATTAAAAAACTCATGATCCAATTCAATTCTCGATCCGATTCGATATCGATTTATTTACGGATTTCTTTGTGTTAATACCTGTTTGGCTTGGTCATAAATGGACTTGAGTCGCTGACTGCACTGCAACATTACCCGTGGACCGTAAACTTTTCCAATAAGTGGTTATTTTATCATCCATCCAATCCAGCATTACATTAGTGCATAGTAGAGCATGGTCGACAGGAAAAGATCGATCTGCGTATTTTTTAATCATTATCGAATTTTTTTTAACAAGAATCAATATTGATCGATGAATCAATTTTTTGAACCCAGCCCTGACTAGAACAAGAACACATTCAGATTCATCTGGAAATCATTTTAGAATTTAGAATTTCCTATTGCAACAGAATATATGACAAATGCTTTGTTTTTATTTTTGATCTTATTTTTCATCTGATTTATTATCCTAAGCAGCATTGTGATTGTCATTCCTCGGGAAAACATTTTCTCTCATGTTCTCTACCTTAAACAGGCTCATTTGTCATTTTCCTTTTATAACAGATTCTTATGAATTGCATGCATCAGACCACCATCCCTAAACAGGCATTATAAAAGACTGCTCTTTTTTCTCCAAACTGTTCTGTCACATGTAAAAAAAACAGCCCTACGTGCCATACTTAAACACAGATGCGAAGTTGGCACATCTGCTGCATTCCTCTCACCATGGAAACATTCTGGTGTCATAGCGGTTAACCCTTAACGTTCTGTGTAGGCCACCTTTGATGTGCAGTGCAGAGCTGTCACTGTGTGACGGGGCGGGTCACTTCTATTCACTCTAATTCAATGTGCAAGGCCGGGTAGAAGGTGAGAGCACATTGTGTGGGTGACACGGAGACAAAACGAGGATGCTTATCTCCATCTTCCTTGGGGTTTTTTTTGTTAAAGGGTGCAGGGCAAAAGCACTGTGCTCCCGAAATTGGAGACTGATCTGTAGAGGAGCCAGTGCGAAACAGACGAGGTGCAGACAGGCTCGTATAGAGCTCCAAGACCCCCAGCACGGCAAGAATCCAAGCGAGCGCGGCCTGTGGGTTGAATCGTTGGCTGGCAGCACTGGCCACGGGTGCTGCATATTCTCCTGGAGGCCATTAAGCAGGCGGACCCAATGAGTAAGGTAGTCCCAGTGTTAATGGCTCACTAAGCCCATGTAAACACTGTTCTCCTAATTGGGCTGCCGGCAGGCTATGAGAGTGAAATTGATCAGTGACAAGTCCCTGTAAATCTCCATTTGGCTCATTACATTTGCACTGGAGTCGGATAGAGAGTGGGACTCTATGGTCCAGGCCATGTTCACACCGTGGGGCTTTTGTGCTGAGCTGCATGGAGGGCTTTTATGTTGAAATGAAAAAAAAAAGCAGCTTACATGAACCACACTACATAACCATAACAACACAGTCGCTGTTGTTATGGAGGGCCTTGTATCCAACTGCACCACTAGCTGATAAGCTTTTCAGAGCTAGTGACATCCTGTGTGTTGACACATACTGAACAAATATGACATACAGCACTGAAAAGCTTGAACACATTTCAAACAAGCTGTTTTTGAAAACATAGTCTCCCAAATTGAGCATAACTGAGTTTAACATACTGAAAGACAAACCAAAATTTTTTTCCAGCTATTGTACAGGTCAAGTTTGAGGTTCAGTATTTTACCGAGTAGCTGTCACCATGCATTACAAATGTGCAGAAGTGTGTTCTATGTAGAGGACGTGCACTTACTTTAAGTTCAATTTAAACATCAGTTGACCAAAGTTCTCAATACAACTGTTTTTTCTCTTTCCTATGGGAAGCAAATAATCTACAGAAATACCCATTAAGACTTGTTTATCTCTGAACATGCAAAAATAATAATGGATAGACAGTACTATTGAACCAGTTTAATGAGAACAATGCCCCACAGAGAACTGACTCTGTCCTCAAATGAGCGAAGGTTAATTTGTTTAGCGAGTGCCCAGCTGATAAGGCAAATGAGTTTGGGAGTTCAGTGGCCCGGTTCATTTCCAGACCCTGATGAACACATTTACATGTGAATAGTGTAATCATGCCGAGGATATTCTAGATGAGATGTCCAGAAATGCGTGATGCCCATAACAAAGGCTACTAAAGCAGTTTAGAGATGAGGAGGCACAAGCGTTTAGAAAGTCATTTAGGTGCAGCAAACACAGGGTCTCCACCAGTAACAATTGAAAACAGTTCAGTCACATTTATTAACAGTGGAGAGAAACATAGACACGTGCATTGGCTATAACAATGGTTAGTCTCACTCTACCGAGTCATGATAATATTGTAACGGAGTTGAGATAGGGAGGGCTCTCCCATCATGCACTGCTCCCTTCCAGAACTGTTAATGTGTTCTGTGTGTGTGATTTTGTGGTTATTTTTTTGTGTTTGGGAGGGATAATTGTGTATTTGTGTTCGTTTGGGGTGTTATTGTGTGGTTTGGGATTGTTTTATTGTGTGAAGTGAAGTGGTGATGAGTGTGTGTGGAGTCCGCTCCCTTTTGAGTTCATCTCCTCTCACGAGTGTTCCTTGCCTCCCAAAAACGATCTCAGCCCAAAATCGTTACAATATGGTTTATTGTTAATAAAATGGGCATGAGTTAAGTATAACCATGAACTTTTGTTTTAAAATGTTGCTTCACCATGATCCATTTCTACATGCTGGTCTTGCGATGATTCTTAGAGAAAACAGACACCTCACCCAGACTGTGCCATTTGTGTCTCATAGTCTGGTAGATAAATTAGTCAGACCATACTGACCTTATTGAACAAACTTTACCCACAGTGGAGAGAAACCACAGGTGCTTGTTACCGATTGTTCATGCATGGCTACACTTCTCTAGAGACTCTATGAATCAAGACATATTTTGAAATGGGGAAGGTAGTCTGGTATTCATAGAAATCTGGGTCCAGGCCACTAGTGTGTGTGCTGCTGATAAACCTGGCAGTTTAATCTTCCCAAGAGCAAAAGGAAAAAATACTAGGAGACCCAGACTCAAAAGGAAGAACACTGTAAAGACATAAGGAAGAACCAACATGAACAACAACGACTCCAAAGAGAAACACTTCGAGGAGCCAAGACTCCATAGAAGAACTCTGAGAGAACATTAAGAAGAACCACTATGAACAGTAATGACTCAAAAGGGAGACACAGAGTGAAAGCACGTCTCAAAGGAAACGGAAATCAAAAGAGCGTACATAAGAACATCAGGAAAAAAAGTAAGAGGAGCCTTAAAAAAGAACCTCCCTGGGAGCTTGTGGAAGACACATTAAACAAGACTCAATAAAAAAAAACCTCCTTAAAATTTGAGTGAGAAACATTAACAGGAACCAAGCCTCGGCACCTGTTTAACCTTCTTTTGGCAACTAATTACTTAGTATGTTATTTTGAGAGTGATGTATGGTAGTATCCATCCTATTTACTCACGAATAACATTAAATATATATAACATGGGTGGTGGTAGCTCAGTGGGTAGGATGCTTGCCTCTGGACCAAGAGGTCATGGGTTTGAATCCTACCTTCAGTATACCACCACTGGGTTGCTGAGCAAGACCCTTAACACTTAACCCTTAAGTTGCTCCAGGGAGACTGCCGCTGTAGTTAGGGAATGGAAGTAACTTTGGATAAAAAATGTCTGGTAAATGCTGTATAATATTTTATTAACATAAATGTTTGATTCAAAATTGCTATTTTGTCTCATTGAGAAGACAGTAAAATATCTTTTAAATGTCACTGAGTAATAGTCAAAAGTCAAGTCTAGTCAAAGTGAATTTTATTGTCATTTTTTCTATATACTGGTACGCAGAAAAAAGGCTCAGGGCCCACGGTTTAAACATGTAACATATATTTATGTTTACACACAGTGTAAGTATAAGGAGAACAATATAGTATAAAAAAAGACAAGATTAGAGAGGGCAAGATGACTTTTTTTCTCTATATATACATCAGGGACAGTGCAAAGACATGCTGAGAGGCATTTAGCAGGCAGTGACATTAAATTAAATAGAGCTGTGTTTTCAGGTTAAAAATGTTTGTACAATCCAACATGTTCTGATATGTGGATGCCTTGTGCAAAATAAAATTATTTGTGCAATTTAGATTAATTGTGCAAAGTGTTAGACCAGTTGACCGTAGTAGGTAATTATTCACAGTAGTAGTTTTTTTTCCAGTCTTGTGAGAGTGTGTGTGTGCGCAAAGAATAGCTTAATATAGAATATGTCAGAAGTGTAGCCCCGACCCATTCCAAACCTGCCAGTCAAGTATACATAGCATTATTTATGAAGCCAAATCATTCATAATAACTATATATAACACCCTGAATAGCAAAACAGCTTTAAACTGAGTAAAGATTGACATGGATAATGAAGATTAAGGATAAGCTTTTGACTGTAGATTTCTCTGCTTACAGGCTTCAGCATTTATTATTGACTCTTATTTTTTAGGTCCTAAAAGAAAATGGCCTGATAGGAAAACAGGTGAACGAGTAAATAAACCTCCTAGGTATGGTAGGTATAGTTAGTATGTGCTACTGGCTTTAATTCACATATCTTTACTGAGACTATGGACTAGAATCCTCCAGGACACAAGTTCAGATCGGCCAAGTGCAATTAGAAAGTCTACCTGTACCAGAAAAAGTAGCGCAAGACATCAGGGAGTGGAAAACATACTCATGTACCAACAAGCCTGCCATCGCATCTTTTCCAGCTCCCTGATGCTATACGTTAATTAAGTGTAATGTAAGGTAACACACCATAATAATGTGAAGGGATGACTTCCATTCCCCCTGAGCGTCAGTCATGGTTTTAATTAGCTTCTTAATTTCCAACCAATATGGAAAAAGAGGCATTTCAGTGCTGTCAGGGACATGGGAAAGCATCTCCAATGCTATTTGTTTTTTCCATAAACAATTACGTGTTCTCCTCCATCCTTTTAGAGGACAGTGTGAATGTCCATCTTGTGCAACAGCTGTGCACTCCATGCTGGAGGCCTCCTGCAGGCTGCTGCGTCGCATGCATGGCTTACCTAGAAAGGTAATGCCACCTGACTGCAGCTGCAGAGATGCCGGCCACCCATCAGGCGCTCAAAGGAAGCCAGGAAGCCAAATTTTCATGCATGAGCTCCACAGCAACGAGCGCTGTCAGGTCTTGGCAAACTGCCTGACGTCCCTATTATACCCTTCTCCTTGCGCTCAGTACACTTGTTCCAGTAGATCAGTAGAACATTTGGTACTGGTCAGAATCTCTAGTGTGACCATGACTTTGACTCGCCCAGGTGTCCTTGACTGGTTCAGCTGCCTACGAGTGCTCACATGCTCCTCCCCCATTCAAGGGCAACTGCTGTTCAAAAGCTCTGGAGGACATTGTTGTTCCTGTTGCTGTAGACTAGAGGCTATCAAACTACTCCTTGTTCCAAAAAAACAACGTCACTGTATGTACTCTGATATACAAACAAATTCACTGTATCTACTCTGATAGCCATATAACTGCCAGCGGTGATAATTCTATTGTTAGTTATCTCCATAGAAACATCTCTTACTCACTCTCCAGGTTGATCTTAGGAGGATGGCTTCCCCTTTTGTGTCTTGATTCCCCTGGGCTCTCTAGGGTCTTGGTCCTGGATTGTATAAATCTGCTTTGTGACCGCACTGGTTAATAAAAGTGCTACATAAATAAAATTAAACTCAATTGAATTAGCTCTGGGACTGTTTTCTGCATGCCAGGTCAGTCCTAAATGGCCGTGTCCTTGTATTTGACCCGCTAGGGAGAGGTCTCTATGCAATATGTTGGGATCTAGGGAAGTGCCACAGGCGCATTTTGAACACAGATGTGAAAGCCGGCACGCAAGTCGAGTAAGACATAGGAAGTTGATATTAGATGGGAAGTTTTGACTCCCACTGGCATGGCTGCAATCACATAAGCACTTTGTGTTATTTCATTCCTTTTCATGTCCTTCATGGCAAATTAATGCAGTCTGATTTCATTCTGCTGGAATGGGCTCTGGCTACATGAATTAATTACATATTGCAAGTGATGATAAGCAACGAAGACCATTAGAACAGGTTTTATTCCAAAAAAAAAAAGTCTCTCCTTCGTTTCCATATGCGCCCGTTTCTGATTGGCACAAACCGAAGGCTGACAGCTTTTTGAGCCGCACGACGGCTGGCCGTTTGATATTAAAGAGGCACGTTCACCCGAGCTTATGGCTTCAAACGCTTTCCTTCCTATTGATTTGAGGGTGGCCTACATTATTGAAAATGTGGATTCTATCCAGCTGGGATGGAAAGGAAGCTGTCAGTGGATCAGAGTTTTCATTTCATTATCATCATGTCTTGTCCTCTCTCTCTTTCTCTCTCTCTCTTTCTTTCTGTCTAAAAAAAAAAAGGAGATGCGCCTGATGAAAACCTGCATGAAGGTGTTTCAGGATGCATTATGAAACGGTTGCCATGGCTACAACCTCGTCGGAGCAGGCAGCATGCATTCTGAACCAAATCTGAAACGACAGGGCTCGATCTCTCACTCTCCTCAGACTGCTCCAGCTCCCCTGACCTGACACATGTAAGTCTTCACTCCACCACTGCCCAGACCTAATCTCCCGTCCACTCTCAGAACGGCTCACGGCTTTATGTTCTCCTAAACGGTGAAGGCAGACGTTCAGAATCTCATCTCCCTGACATCATTGATCCAGGATCGTGCACGAATTTCTCCTCTCCTCCCCACTTACGTGACCTAAAATCATCCGGTCGGTCTGATAAAAGTGACGGGCTTTCAAACATTCATATCATAACCTCACGCTTCACGCAGAGCTGAGTCCATCTGTGTGTGTGTGAGAGAGAGAGTGTAAAGAAGGAACAGAGAAAGCAAAGAACAGACAGAATAGAAAAACAATGAGAAGAGAGGAAAAGAAAAAGAGAATACCGAGCAAGAGAGAAAAAAATGGGACCAGAGGTAGAGAAAGAAGGAGAGTGAAGGGAGCGCAGAGATAGGAAGCAGACACAGAGAAATAGTCAAGGAAGAAAAAGAGGGGGAAGAAGACAGAGAGAGAAACTGAATTTTACAAGCGTTTATTACTCACAATCATACCTTGATTGACAGAAGGGAGAAAGACAGAGTGTGAGTAAGAGTGAGCGTGTGTGTTTGTGTGTGTGTGTGTGAGAGAGATAGAGATAGAGATTTCTCCATGTGGCACTCCTCCTGATGTCCTGGCATGGATTAAAGTTTAAGGGAAATTCAAGACGCTGTGATGGGACTGAAGCACACTCCACTATGTCAAACTAAAAACTCCTGTGATGCTACATGAGATATTTCTTCTTTCTGAGCGGCTGCATGTAGATAGAATATGGATACTATGATTTATACATGGACCATACATAATGCAGTCTGCTCTGCTGACTTCAAAGCTGGAGCTAGCTTGGGCCTCATCCAGATCACTATAGTGAGCTTGTCCAAACCAAGCTTGTTTTCATACCTTATTTAGGCTTGGAGAGTTCAACAAGAGAATCACTGATTGATTGCCTCCCATATTCATCAAATGAGCAATATTTTAGTGCTCTTCTAATAGACATCATGTTCAGTAGCAAACCAAGTATTCAGATTTCAGTACATTTGGATCTATGCTTCTAATTAGGACTGATATGTCACTTGAATGAAAGGATGATCTGTCTTTAGCTGGCTGATTTTATCCAGTTTTGCCATAACCAGTCCCAACCTCTAGCTAGGACCTCCCCATCACATTATGGTACCAGGGTAGCATATGCTTCCTCCTGTGAAGTCATTACACCTTTTCAGGCACAACATCAACATAATTGGAGGAGAACACTAATTGCCAATCCTATGTGTAATCTCTGCACTTGCTAGTGATACACAATATGGACAAAAATATTGGCACACACTGACTTTTAAGGTTTGAACTAGGTGCCTTACCACCAGTAAAGTGATATCTTAATGCTTCAGCACACCAAAGCATTTTGAACAATTACATGCTTCCTACTTTGTGGACATAGTTTGGGGTAACGCATTTTCTATTCCAGCATGACTATACCCCAGTGTACAAACCAAGCTCCGTAACGACTGTTTGGATAAGTTTGGTGTGGAAGAAGAATGTTGTGGAAGGCTGGCAAACACAGAGCCCTGACCTCAGCCCCACCCAACACCTTTGGGATGAACTGGAAAGGAGATTGTGAGCCAGACCTTCTCATCCAACATTAGTGCCTGACCTCATAAATGCTCTGCAGAATGAATGAGTACAAATTCCCCCGAGAAGCTCAGAAATCTTCCAGGAAGTGTATAAGCAGTTATAAGGTTTTTTTTTGCCAAGTCCCTTTTGGTGTAATGGTCAGATGTCTTAGATGCTTGGTCACAGATGGCTGTGGCATTGCTAGGGAAAAAAACTCATGATAAGATAATGAAATGCTAACAACAGAAGAGCTAGTTATAAATAAAATGGAAAATAAAGATATAATGAATTGAGCTGTGGAGGGCTCTCCCAGCATGCATTGCTCCCACCTCGAACTGTTTATTGTTGTTTATTTGTGTTATTGTTGGGTTATTTTGTGTATGTGGGTGTAGATGTGTTTTTTGCATTCATTTGTAGTGTTTTTGTGGGTTGGGAATGTGTTTGGGGGGTAAATGCAGCCAGGTCCGTCACCAAACCAGCAGGCAGTGAACTATACGAGCATAGTTGCGTGGGGTTAAACAGTAACCAGAGGCAGAAACTACGCCAGCTCCTGGGCGATTTCGCTGACATCTTCTCAGCTGATGAGAGGGATTGTACTAACACTAATCTGGTCCAACACAGCATCGACACTGGGGACGCGCACCCCATATATCTACGACCTCGTCGGCTTCCAATGGCCAAGCGAGCCCCTGCAGAAGAAAAGATTCGGGAAATGTAAGAGTCCGGGGTGATTGAGCAGTCTGTTCTTGGTCCACCCCTGTAGTACTGGTAAAGAAAAAAGATGACTCATGGTGGTTCTGCGTGGACTATCGACGGCTCAATGCCGTATCGCGTAAGGACACGTACCCGCTCCCTCGTATCGATAAAGCGTTAGATTGTGTGTCTGGCTTTTCCTGGTTCAGTTCCCTGGACCTTCGGAATGGCTATTGGCAAGTAGAGCTAACCCCTGAAGTGGGCAAGGCCTTTGGCAGTTTCAAGTCATGGCGTTCGAGTTGTGTAACGCCCTGGCCATGTTCAAGCGGGTCATGGAGAAGGTACTCAGGGACATTCCACGTTCGCGCTGTGTGGTCTACCTCGACGACCTGTTGGTCCACGTGCGAGTTGCGAAATTTGCGAGAGGTGTTCGGGGCGATCCGCCATGCCAAGTTACGGTAACATCCCAAGAAATGTCACTTGTTCTGCCGCCAAACTGAGTTTCTTGGGCGTGTGATTAGTGAAGAGGGCATTGCCACCGATCCAGGGAAGGTCGCTGCGGTAAAGCACTGGCCCTGGCCGGCTAACATCCATCAAGCGTAGCTTCTTGGGTCTGGCATCTTACTACCGGCAGTTTATTTGGGATTTCGCCACCATTGAGAGCCCGCTGCACCGGTTTACGCAGAAGGGGCAGCCGTTTGATTGGGACGGCGAGTGTGAACACGCTTCCGTGTCGTTGAGGGCTGCGTTGGTCTCTGCTCCTGTGCTAGCCTACCCAGACTTCCAGCAGACCTTCGTGTTAGACACTGATGGGAGCGACGTAGGACTGGGATACGTAAGACGGGGGGTCAGGTCGTCGCCAATTGCAGCCGTTCTCTATCGCGGGCTGAAAAGAATTGCTGGCTGTTGTAGTTACACAAAAATATTTCTAGCCTTACCCCTATGGGCAGAAATTCTGCCTTCGGTCAGATCATGCATCGCTCGTGTGGCTCATGAATTTCAAGAAGCCAGAGGGTCAGCTTGCTGGAGGTCCTGCAGTCCTTTGATTTCGAGATCCAGCACCGCGCCAGAAGGTTGTAGGGTAACGCTGATGTGCTTTCTCGGCATCCGTACGGGGAGGGGGAGTGCCGGTTTTGCAAGAGAATGGAGGCGAGGGATAGTAATGCGGCGGATGTCCAGGTTGCTACTGTGCGGGTGGAGCATCCGGAGGGTGGGCGAGGGCTTAGCGCGCAGCAGCTGCGCGAGGAACAAGGCGGAGACAGAAACCACAGGGGGGTGCTACAGTGGCTGCGGGCTGGTCATGTCATCAGGATCACAGAATTATGAAGTTTATTCCTAGCCTCAAGTAATAATCTCAGCATTGGCCTTATTGTTGGGGGGATAGAGAAAATGCCACAGTCAGCTGGGTCTTGGAATCAAGGGGGCCATAATTAACTTCATTCACTCTCCCCCATCATTCAAGACATCTGTTAGCTGACTTTAGCATTTAGAATTAGCATTTAGCCTTAAAGCAAGCTAAACTGGCCAATCATGTTGCAATAAGAGAGGTTTGAATAAGATGAAGTGGTGCTTCATGATTCTTGGAAAAGGACATACAAGCCTCTCCCATCACATGATGGGGAAAATTGTGTACAAGTGGATTTGGACATGATTAAATCGGGGATAAATTGAGTGAAAAGAGCTACCAGATTTGTTCCTTGGTTCTCGTTAATAATGTGAATCATACTAGCATGTCACAAGAGATGCATGATTAGCTAATAGCTGTTTAACAAGGTCATGAAACTCAGCTTAAACCCTTCACCTCCAGGCCATGGGTATTCAGAATGTTCTCAATAATACAACCAGAGAGATGGAGAGAAATATGGAAAGACACACAACCCCCCCTCCCCCCAACCTTTAGACATGACCAAGAACACCTGCTGCACCTGGCCCAGCTGGAACACCACATCACCATCCCCTTATGTCTCACTCTTCTCCAACTTTCTCCTTCCCTCTCCCTTTACACTCTATCTCTCTCGCTCTCAGTACATTCCTCCATCTCATCCGTCTCTGCTGCTCTAGTTCCTTTGCTCTGCATGCAGTCAGAGATGTATTAAAGGCGAAGGAAGTGTTTCAGAGGGAGACAGGGCTGCTCATATGTCTCCACTGACCTATAGCCCTCACTTTGTCATGCATCTCATTAGTGTGCCCCCTTCCACAGAAATGCACCTCCTACTGCCATACCTTAGCCTCCATTAGCACATGTAAAGCATGGCTTGTTGCTCTTGTTTCTCAAATGACAGCTTGATTATGGGGATGTTTTTCCTTTTACTTTGTTGTGGTGTTGTTGGGAAATTGAGAGCAGAGTTGAACATTGTGTTCTTGAATGTTCCAGCATTCAAAATGCATATACACTTTGTTACAATTATTTTTGGCCTGTAGACCCATTTATGTCATGTTCATGCGAGTGTGTTTATGTGTGTGTTAGGAATGGGTGGGGGGCTCTCTGTCTAATACACAGGAACATTTGTGTCCTAGAAACTGTAAATGAGGATGGTGTGTAGAATACAGGGGAAGTCGACAGAGCTGATTTATGAAGTGCAGACTCAACAGTTGTATTTATACCAGACTGGTTAAAAAAAAAACTCTCTAAGTGAAAATAAGTGCACATTCTCTGCAGAGGACAAGTTTAGAAATATTTATATAGGCAAAGATAGGTTGTGTTAGTAGTGGTCTGTCAAATATGTGTATGTATATATAATTTGTAGCAATCAGGTTAAATTAAATACCATCTGAGGACATCTGAAAGCCGAAATTATAAATATGTGTTGATGGATAGGTGGAGTCTCCTCTTCTGATTGTGGGCAGCTGGAGTTTGTTTGGAGTGAGCGCTCTCTCTCTCTCTCTCTCTCTCTCTCTCTCTCTCCCCTCTATATATATATATATATATACACATACACCACGATATATCTCTCTTTCCTTAACTGTCTCTCTTTAACTCTACATCTCTCTCGGGAATGAGCAGAGGGCACTGACCACAGAGCCACAGGGAAAGAGTGTATGTGTTAAGTTAAGAAGTACTAAGTAAGTTGTCTGTAAGTTTTTCGTTTTGGCTTAACTGAAAAACTGTTTAAATTAAACACTTGTATTAGTGCTCCTAGGGTTTCTCGGTTCCCTTTCCAGATCTTTGCCACCCTCTGTTTGATTTACTTTTGTAACATTCGTGGATGTTTATGTTTATATCTTTATGATCCTTATTAATTTGTTTAGGATTTTTTTTATTTTATTGCATACAAAATAACATGACTGAGGTGACTGGCTTTCATACATTGCTGTGTGTGTGAGTGAAAATGTGTGTGTGTGTGTGTGTGTGTGTGTGTGTGTGTGTATGTGCATGAAAGTCACATAAACCTGAAAACTCAGTGCAATGCTAGTCAGCTTTAAGTTGACTTAACAAAATTAGCAAAGTTTTCTTCCAAGGATGTTCTTCCAGGAGAGTAGGTACTTTACCTTATAGTAGGCGGAATTTGAGATTACCATAAAAAATTACAAATTCATTAAAGGATGAAAGGCTCTAAACTTTATATATAAATATGGACTTTTTCACTTTCCCCTCAAACATTTTCCAGCTGACACAGGGTAAAATAAAACATAAGGCCAGATTTCACTTAATCTGTTTTATGCAACTGACCACTTTTACAGAAAGCATATAGCCCTAGTTTAAAGAACAACCACGTAATGTATGGATGCCTCAGAGACTTGACCAAAGACTGAGCTATACTCCACCACGCTCCTGATAACCCATATTTATCTCATCCACCCACTCCAAAGACTGCAGGTGAGCTGTCAGATAAAGACGATTACCCACAGGCAAAATGATGGGCCTGGAAAGCCGTGATACAGAATCCTGATGTGCGGTGCTTTGATAGGAGGCTTAAAGAAATGTTGTAGGAGCTTCTAGACAATACAAGAGATCCATCAAGCAGAGTTAGGTCTTACTACAGATGAGATCGCTTACTACGCTACCGTGTCTGTAACCAACTGTAGTTCATTCAAGAACAGTGTAGGCAATAATTCCCTCCATACTGAGACATCCATGAAAAAGCCTGGGTGAGGGCATTTTACTTTTCCTGAGGGGCTAGTTAGCATACTTAAGTATTTCTAAGTGCAATTCAAGCTAAGAAAATATACCTGAGCCATTAAGTCTCATCTAAACGCAGTGAAGCACCAATTCCAACCTAATCATTGACAATATTCAGGTGAGGTAAAAGATCTCAGCTTTTTTACATGAACTTTGCCTTGCTTTGTAACATTAAAACTTGAGCTTTTTAAAGAAATACTAGACATATAGGCAGAACCACCCCCAGCAATGTCACCACAGCCAAACCCCTTTGTTTATAGCTCTTAGATGGAGAAAGCTGGTCTAATCCATCATCCTAATGGATCAAGGGTGGTCACAGTGACTGGGAGATGTTCAGATGGATACTGGACATGATAAATGGGAGTATGAGGTTCACGGAAGGTGGAGATGATTATATCTGACCTCTGCTGAACAAAGACACTCTTGCGTGGCAAAAACTGAGTTGGGTGTAAGACACTATGAAATTGTTTGGGCTTCAAGTGGAACCAACATTTTATAGCAGCCAACAAACAAACATTTCTTTTTATTTGGAAGCACTGCTCACAACTGACCTTCAAATGTCTGAAAATGGTTTAAGGGTTATCACACTGTTCTATTATATATTTTAAATACATTTTCTGGATGAAAAGAAGTCCAAAAGACTAATGTGCTGATAAACTAGCTAAAAATTTAACTACACTCTTAAAATGAAGGTGCTGAAAAGGTAATCAGTGTAATGCCATGAAAGAACCACTTTCAATGAACAATTCTTTAGAGAACCACCAAATGATATCAGCTAGTATAGCATTGTGTAAATGCTCTTTTATAGTTTTAAAGATTTACCCTCACAAAGTTTGAGTGAAAACTAAAGTTGTTCCTCTATAGCATTTCTCAAACTGCCCTAATATCAGCAACAAACTCTGAAAGTCAAGAATTACCCAAATCTTTTCAAAGTCGAAGTCAAAATGATCTTTACCCCAACCTCATGTACAATTATACAGAGAGGCGAAATGGTGAAGCTCAGGTTCCACAGTCGACACACAGTGCAATAGAAGATGTTGTGCAACATAGAGAACAATGCAAATACAGAAGTATAAAAGTGAATTTTATGAGGTTCTACATGAAACACTGAATAATGTTTGATTCGACCAGATATAAATCAAACATTATTCAGTGTTTCTTGTAGAAACTTCATAAAATTCACTTTATTTTAGCTTATTAGATATTGTATTTTGCACTATTATATTGTTCTGTCTCTTCTGAACCCTTATTTACTCCTATCCTCTCGTTGCTTTGAGCTGTACATGACAAAATAATTTCCCTCGGGATAAATAGAGTTCTTTCTTATCTTCTTATCTTATATGTGCAATCAATACTCCAAAAACTTCTCCTAACCTGGCGAACTTCATGACAATGCGATTTTGGCCTTCATAATTAATAAGGCTTCTGGTCCAAGATCAGTCCTCCTCATGAGTGCTTTATGAATCAGCCCTCAAACTGAGAATCAGAATCGGAATACTTTATCGATCCCCGATGAAACAGCTAAAGCTATGCTGGCATAGTCACACAGAGACACATCGACTAGAACAAAATAAAAATGTAGTGAATATCAGATAAAAGTAAAAATAAGCTCTCCAGATATATTCAGGAAATGTTTAGCACTAAATGCTCTGTACCACATCAACAAGCATGCACCACCTTCCCAAACTATTGCTCTCACTGGTATATTATTCTTAATTTAAACTGAATTCCTAATTCCCAGGAATGTGAATTATTACTTGGCTAAATTGTGCCCTCGTCTTCGGGTCATAGCCGTCTACTAATACTGAATACAGTGAGAACACTAGGTAATCCAATTCAAAGCAGCTTTGATATGCAATGAGTAATAAATATGCAAAACATTAGTGTTTGATGCTGCTGAACGATTTCAAAGTTTCCCTTATAAGAGAGCCCATATTTTCATTACTGTGTTTGCATTTGCTTTTTGGGGGGCTTTTATTAATGTGATGTAAATAGGACTCCAGTGGGTGGGGAACTCCATTGTGTTTTTCTCTGTAAGGAAGAATCAAATTTAAACATGGGCAACATTTTTTCGCCTGTGTAATAGGTAATTACATTACATGCATAATCCCCCTCACTCACTCACTTTCTGTCATGGCTTAATCCTCACTAGGGTCACGGGTACCCTGAGCCTATCACGGTGCCACCGGGCATGAGGCAGGGACTCACCCTGGACAGGGTGCCAGCCCACCACACTATTCACTCACACCTACGCTCACACCTATAGTAGGAGCCTAGTGGGTAAAACATTTGCCTGTGAAACTGATGACCACAAAGTTGTAGGTTCAAACCCCCAATTTCTACCATTGTGATCTTGAGCAATAACCCTCAGCTGGGGGACTGTCCCTGTAACTAATGATTGTAACCTCCTTTACCCGAGTTTGAACCCACAAGCAATGTAAATGGTTAGGGCATTGGCCCTGTAATCAGAAGGTTGTGGGTTTGAATCCTGACTGCAAGTGTCTCCATGTTTAGGACATCTGTGGTGACCAATATTGTCCAGACTCTTCAATATAAATTTGCACTTGTAAACACTGAAATTGCTCCTTTTACTCTCAAACAAATAGACTGTATCGTTTTAAGGCACATCCTTCAGTTCGACAGATTTTTTACATGAAAACAAATACATCAAACGATCCATACCTTGCAATTTCATGGAAGTCCATTTGTGGCATTATTATGGGTATATGTACCAAAATCATTTATCATAACAATCTTAGAGAATTTCCCACTCTCTTTTTCTCTCAGAAATGAACAGGCTATTTTTGTTACTGTCCTTTAAGACTGATACAGATGTAACCGATCTCTGTTTTGATTCAGTGTCCTGCATCATGCCTCTTTTGAAAAGCAGTCCGCACCTTCAGTTTTTGTGGGTGGAGTTACCGACATGTAGGTTGAACAGACACACATTTAAAGGATTCTTTTTGTGACATCACAAAAACAATTCAACCCCAGTGTTTGTAAAGATCAGTTTCCTAATATGGCATTCATGAACTTGTGAATAGTGTGTTAAACCTTAATGCTCACAAAGTACATCATAATGTTCACATAGTACATCATAATGTTCACATAGTACATCATAATGTTCACATAGTACATCATAATGTTCACATAGTACATCAAATGCACCAAAAATGGAAAAGTCAGTTTTCGTTAAAATGGGCCCTTACAGTCAGGACATGCTGGTATGAATTTCAGTGGGGTTATATATGGAGCGCTTTTTCACATGGTTAGTACAGTATGAAAAGTTAAAACAGATGAGCTGTCTTTGCACCTATTAAGAAGAATATGATCACGGAGCTGGTTTCTAGCATTTGCAGTATGAGACAAATGAGCATGAACGCTCATGAGCCATTCGGCTCTTCATGCTGGCAGTTCAAGTAGTAGCCTACTTTCACTGATCACACAGAAGTTAAATAATTGCGACTACAGGTCTGGAAGCCCTTTTTTTTTACAGCATGGTCTCCTCTTACTAATAGGACAGGAGATTACCAGATGACTCCTCCATCGCCCCAGATAGCGAAGAGTAATGATTTCTAACTTTTCTTCCTGCTCTAGTATGTACATTTAACGAGGAGGAACAGGTGTGATTTGGTCTTAAGCCAGAGAGCACATTTGCAAAATGTCAACTCCAGGATGGGGAAGTGGGAGTTGGGGGGAGCCGGGGGGTGTCCCACAGCTCATTTAGAGCGACACGGAGGGAGAGACTAGACTTTTGTTTGAGCTGGGGAATAAGCCGAGGCACATAGCTTAACACCAGCCGGGCAATTAAAAAAGCACACAGCCTTGAGGTGAGCTCAGTGTGTGATCAGTATGCAAGAGAACAAGAAAGAGAGAGAGAGAGAGAGAGAGAGAGAGAGAGAGAGAGAGAGAGCGAGAGAGCGAGAGAGAGAGAGAGAGAG
>JBBMFX010000037.1:27853732-27871216 GCA_037832545.1 Rhabdalestes septentrionalis | reverse complement strand
GTGTGTGTCTATAAAAAGACCTGTTGGGGATCAGTAATTGTTGGAGCTGGTATTTATGATAGAAGCAGTTTGGTTTGCTGAGTGAGGAATTTTCTGGGTATTTGATCTGTACTAAATTAGATGAGAACTCTGAATCGTACTGAACCATACTGATGACATTTCACAAGTCCATAAGAATGCAAGTTGAGAAATTGGCATCATGCTGCTAGGATAAAAAAAGCAATCTGCAGTTTGAGGCTGGTGTTTCTACTCTGAAAAAGTAAGAACATATTCTGTAAAGGAACAAAAGACCTCAGACTGTCAGTCTGCACCCAAGTTAATTCCATTATTGTCAATAAAGGACCTTGAAAAAGTGAGTTGACTACTTTAAACTGAAAAATGTGGTCCGTCATTTCTGAATATGCAGTTTTTTGGTGGGTGAAAGCAAAAGCTGCTCTATATTAAAATTACTACGAACAATGAGCTCAGATAAATTAAAATGGGGTCGAAAGGGCCAAACAGTACTTCACACACACAGGCGCTTATTAACATTTTGACTCCAGGACCTACTCGTCTATTCAAATCTGGTCTGCAGGAAAACAGCAGCATGCTGAGGTGTCAGAGTTTAGATGGGTAGATACTTCATTAATTCATTGCTAATCAGAAGTCTATCAGTCCCAGAGGGAAAGAGTGTCATTAAAGAGTGGCAGCAGACAAGCCATGTAAGTCACAAGTGCACTGATTCCATTAGCAAGCAAAACGATGCAAGGAAATACAAATATAAAATAAAATACAAATGAAATCATCTTATTAAAGTACAATCTAATGGCAGCAGAGAGGAATGGTGGGTTTCATCTATAGCTCTTTCCTGTGTTGTGGCTGGATTGGTCTGGAGTAAAATGTTTGATTTAAGTGTCATGAAGGGGTGTGTGATATTGTACATAACGCCCACCAGCTTTTGGTGACCACCACCATCTGGAGACTCCATATGCCTGATTTCTGTGCAAATACAACATCTAGCTTGTGGTGCTTCTCACTGCAGGACGAATTCAGCCTGGTTTTGGCTTACCAATAGGCTCAATTACGTCCTCCATATTGGTAAGTTAACATCTCTGGTCAAATGGTGATTTGCCTGTTGAAAGACACCTGATGAAATGCATCTGTTATTTTCCAAATGTTGGACTGCAGCCCTCCAGGACTGAATTTGTGCACCCATTGATCACCCATATGAAAAAGAAATACATAAAACTTCTAAAAGTCTTATACTGCCAGAAACAAAACCTTATATGGCACATACCACAAAAGTGGCCGATTTCTTATTTTCCTTATGTTTGAATAAAGCACACATCCACAATGCTTATTTGTTGCCTCTATGTTGCTTATATGTTGTAAAACTAAATAAATTTCACATTTTATGCATTTAATATGCATTTTCTACGCAGTCTGATTTCCATATAAACCTCATATGTAGTTATAACTGCATACAAAATGCATATTAAATCCATACAATGTGAAACTTATATAGTTTTACAACATATAAGCAACATATAAGCATTATGTATGTGTGCTTTATTCATACATGAGGAAAATGAGACATTCGTCACTTTTGTGGTAGGTGCCACATAAGGTTTTGTTTCTGGCAGTATAAGACTTAGAAGTTTTATGTATTTCTTTTTCATATGGGTATTTAGCCAACTGCTTGTGGCCCCCTGAAGGGGCCCCCTTATCTCCAGGGACACAGATTTTGCATGCTTGCAAAGACCACTAGAAAAAAATTCAGATTCCTGACAATGCCTTATAAAGGCCTGTAATTTCCACTGGGATCAATAAAGTGTTCTGATTCTGATTCTAAAAGTTCATTCTTTAACTTACTGTAAGTTTTATAGTTGTAACCGAATGACGTTAAATAACTGAACTTTACAAATTTAATTTGAGTTAACCCTGTCTTACTTAACATTAATTGTCGGTACGTTTTGTCATTGTCCCTTTAAGTCATTAGAATCTGTTCTACTATTTTTTCCTTCTCTTTGGACACATTAAGTGGATCATTTTGTGGAAATGGATCTGTCAAAGTGCTACTGTATTTTCATCAGTATATAAAAGAATGCTACCCTTGGACTCATTATTAAATGGACACTCATAGTCTTGTTAGTCTGAGAAACAATAAAAGAAAATTCTTGTATGTAGTCTATTCCTGTTCATATATAAAATATGAATGGTTTAATCATAAAATGGTATTCAGATTATAATTGAATGCATTTCTGACAAATCATGTTTGTCACACATGAAAATAAAAATGACAAATACTGAAAACACACATTAGTAACAAAAGAGTAGATGAAGTGGCAGAAACAGATGCTTTTTGGCTCACCATGGAAACATTAACCACAGCTCCTCTGCCACAATGACCCTTTCTTGAAATTGGGCTCTTTGTGAAGGCCTTGATAGTGCAGAAAGCAGAGAAATGCTGGTTTGTCTTGAAGAATGGAACTGTGCTTATGGATTTGGGGCTCTATTTGAACAGCCTTGGCTATATGTGTACCAGACGTGGGAGTGTGTTCATATTGTTTTTGGTGTCCTTGCATTCGCGCACATTAGGCCTGAGGAAAAGCGCGTCCTTTTGAGCATAAAGCGAGTGGTAGCTAATCCCAGACGAAGGTGTACAGTCCACCAAAATATCACCCGGCATTGTAGCCAACTCACAAATGCCCTGAAGATGAGGACTGTGAGGTTGAGGGCGTTCTTACAGGCCCTTTGAAAAAAGGTATATGGACTTCCTCTATGTGTGTGTGTGTGGGGGGTATGCAGTTTTTTTTCATAAAAAGATTAGATATAACAGCACCAGAGTAATGTCTTCAATCATTAACTATAATCTACATGTTCTGTGATTTGCAAAGCTGTAACACCTGGACCTAACTAGCAATGTGAAGTCGCAGCTCCACACACCACAGATACAACAAGCTTCACACAGCTATAGTAGTTAACATTTAGCTAGCAGTTTAGCGGTTCATTCCATATAGGTGTCTGATTGCCTTGCTAACCCAAGCACCCAAACATAAACAACCTGCATGAGGATGAGAGTGCATGGCGCTCGAGACCTGGACATCACAGTGAGCTGTATTCAGAGATGGGATGTTTTAAAATCGGCGATGGACTGCAACTGCGACTACTTATATAATTGGACAGAAAATTACAAAGTGGCCACCTGCATCTTTGTTCATCTTTGAATGTGTATTTACAGCAAAAAGCTCAAACAACTTGCAGCGCTCAGAAAGATGAAGCTACACATTTGCGTTAATATGCAGTTCAACCTGCTCCCTAGCCTATGTGCTGATGCTGCTGGGTCTATTTTGACCATGATTAAGCTGTTTTGCCTTGTGATGTTGGTAGAGAAAAGGGTCTTTTTGAAGGCTCTTAACCCCTGGGCCTGTTATGGCACTCCAGTAGGGGTTTGGGGCAGTACATTCAAGCTCACATCCCCAACAGACTGTCATTCTACGGCCCTGACATTTCCAAAAACCAGTGTGCCACGGCAGCTGTGCCCAAAGACATTTACAAGATGAATTATTCATGGAAGCTTCACTCTAAGCCACACATAATTATGAATGATTAGGCAAATGGATCACCTACTGGCAAAGTCAGGGGTGAATTGTACATTATTCAGCGCAATTAAGCAATGGCGTCTTCGCAAAGTAGCTGGTTTATTGATTGGAGTATGCATCCGACGAGGCAGTTTTGGGATTTGTCACGTGCTGTTGTGCTACCTGTCACAAAACACAACAAATAGAGACTTTTAGAGGATGATAAAAGGAGAAGGGCCTGAATAATTCATTTTGAAAGGAATAGGTTCAAAAGAGAATCAGACATACACAGATTTCCATTTGTCCCCACATGCAGTTGGTCAGCCAGTGCATGTTTAGAAACCAACTTTAGCATTTTTTGTTTAGCATTCACATTGTTCCTTACTTACAAAGAGTGGACTTCACCCAAATCTTTTCTGTAAATCCCTCCCGACCCACTCACTGCATAAAACCCTGCCTTAAGGTTGGTATGTATTTGTGGTGTTTTTTTAGAACACAGGTATGACTTACTGTGAGATATAAGAAAAGGAACAAAAGGTCACCACTACAATACATGCCAGTTAGTTCTAGGGGTGGAAATAACTTTTTTTCTGAGATGGTTTGTATAAGACCCTGTTTTCTTAAATAACTACCCAGAGCATATGGCTTATTTTTATGGCTCACAGTAAGTTATTCTTTCTCCTCAAACACAAGGACATGTCTGCATCCCTTCTGGGAAGTTCTGGTGAGGTCTTTACAGTACCAATTAGGTGCTTCTTGACATCTAGTTTTTGTTAGCAATGGTAAACTTACGTCTAAATGCAAAAAGGCAAAATTACGAAAGTAAACATTTCTCTCAGTTAATAGTTCCACCCATAGAATTACTGGGAATCACTTTCTGCTTTATAATGTTGTGATTATGAAATTACAGAATGTTACACTCTATTGCGGTGTTATGCTTTCATACTATTAAGCGCCATCTGTACATTGTGCACACTGTAGGTTGGGGAGGGGTTGTTCACATGAAATGGCAAATGAGCATCATCAGGTTCATTGCTGTCATAACGTACAGATAACATACACACTGTCTGTTTAAATTTCAATCATGCGATGTGACAGCACCAGTGACATTTCAAGCATCGCGAGTGTCTAGAATAGAATGCGCATTTCTGCAATCATTCCTGCATAAAGGAATTTAGATTAAATGTGACAGGCCCTTCGGTTTTGAAGGAGAAGCCCAAGGAGCTGTCCTTTCACATACTGCATTTCTGCACGGTTTATACTCACTGAGGTTTATCTGGTAATGTTCTGCTCTATCTGATGTGTTACTACACCAGTTTCTTTTCATTTCATACTCGTACCCCCACACACATAAACACAGAGTCCTCACTAGATCAGCCAAATTAGCATATTCTCTCCATGAGCATTTTGCGTATATCAAACATAATGTGGGAACAGGGTAATTAGTCAGTCCGCAGCTGTGGGAAAGCATCTTTGTGGCAATTCCTCTAGGAATTAGTGATGCAAATCCACACAAGTTCAACCAAACCTTGCAGCATATATAAGAGCTTACTGGGTTTTTTTTCAGTCAGCTTAGTTATTGTGAGTTTTGTGCCAAACACAGGGAGATCATGCCTAATGATGAGATCACACATGGCAAGAAAAATTGCATCTATTATATTGCCAGGAATGGTTCTTTGCATGAGGTTAGAGATTTATTATGTATGGTTCTTTCAGTGGATGGTTCCTCATGCCATTACCTCATTTAAAAGGTTCCTTACAGAACTGTAATGGTCCTTCAAAGGACCAGTGTGGCCGCAGGTTTTCATCTCAAACCAACAGCAGCTTGCTTGAATCCATGTGTTTAATCAGTAGGTCTCAGTCTTTGATCATGTGTCCTCCTGCTTTGTTGGAACCTACAGCCACACTAGCCATTTGCAGATAAAAATTGACATCACCATCCCATGTCATTGCTTCGAAAATCCTTTCTAGCACCTGTATTTTCAAGAGTGTAGACATTGGAAACCAGTCCAGACCCATTTTGTATGAAAACTTAACGGAAATTGTTTTGCACATTACACAAACATGTTGTAGCCCTCAACAGTCAACCCCCTCTATTACATACTGCTTAATTTTACTTCATGTACTTCTAGATGGATTTCCTCTTGTGTGTTCCCAAGAATATTCGTTGCTGATTTCAGACTAGTCTGACATGACTACAGGATGTTCTACCAAAGTAAATTACAGAGGACCTGCCCTGTAGAAAAATGATGTTTCTGTTTTTAATTAAATGTTTGAATGAGTCTTTTCAATGTAAACTGTTGAAAATCTTTGTCTTTGAGAACTGAAAATAATACTTTAATATTTTGCCATAGTCGCTCGATTACTCACAGGCACAGAAACGATGATATAACAAGTTTAGGATCTCGTCACTGGCTTTCAGTTCAGTTACATATCACTTGCTGAACAATGCCATAGAGGAAATGCATTTGATTCCTAAGGGAACCATATTTGAAAATACAATGTGAGTGTAAATAAACAATTCAAGGTGTGAAGAAGGCAATCTAAAGGTTCTGCACTTCAAGTTCAAGTTTTCTACCTATAAGCTTTACATTAAGCAAGTGTTTCTCACACTCACACATCTCACTTAATAAAACTGTTCTTGATAGAAGCATCCATTCAAATGTGAACAGAGTTTCATATGCTGTAGAGTTCCTCTGATCAATTCCTTCTAAGGATCCCCCTGAAGATAAAAGCTAATGGGAGGTAACTCTTAAGCTTTGGAACAGTCTCCCTACTGAGATTGTAGACGTGCCTTCCTAACTGTCATTCAAGTCGAAGCTTAAAGCCTACTTGTATCTTTGTTGTTTTTTTTTAGGGACAGCTGAAGGTGGGGTTCAGTGAAATGCTTCTTCATGTTGTCTGTTACTTTTCTTCCTGCTTTTTCTTTTCTTTGAATCTCATATTTGTTATGTAACATGCAAAAAGGTCACCCTGTGGTTAAGATGAACATTCCTTTCACTTTTAATCTATCTATCTATTTCTGTTCCCCTGCAGGGTGATTAAAAGCCCCTTCGTCCAGCAGGCACGATGATAGCCACAGGCGGCCTCCTGAGGATCTCCCGGCGCCAAGATTCACTGCGTGCCAAGAACCGGGCGGAGAACAAGAGAAGAAGGAAAGCCAAGAAGAAGAGGAAGAATGATGTGGTGGTGGTGAAAGGCAAGCTCAACCTTTGCTCTGTCTCAGGACTGGCGGCAGCGATTGGCCTCCTAGTCTTGATGGTAGGCATAGCCATGGCTGTCCTGGGCTACTGGCCCAAAGAGAGCTTGGCCCATCCCATCAGCGTACAGAGGGCGAAGGCTGTGAAACAGCCAGACAGTTTGGACAAAAACTCTCAACGGGGTTCCAACTTCACGAGCAATAATAAGCTGAAAAAACAGTTTAATGGCAGCAGTGCTACAAGTAATTCCTCCAGGCGCAGTTCCCCGGCCTCGAGACGTGTCGGATTCTTCAAAGGCTTCTTCTCCAACTACCAGTACTCGGACAATCTAAAAGTTTTCGGGCCACTGGTCATGGGCATTGGTATCTTCCTCTTCATCTGTGCCAATGCCGTGCTCCACGAAAACCGTGACAAGAAGACCAAGATCATCAACCTGAGGGACATCTACTCAACAGTCATTGACATCCACAGCCTAAGGTCCAAAGACTGTTCTCCATTCAACGGACTGCTGAGCTGTTCACAGTCAGCCACTTTTGGGGACAAATCAGCCACATATGGCAACCCCATGCCTTCCAGAGGCTCCTGGCCTTCCACCCTGTCCTGTAAAGGCCTGGACTTCAGGAGACCATCATGCGCTAGGAAATGCAGCTGGTCGAGAGAGAGGCAGTCATTCACTGATACCATATACAGCATTTACAGGGATGAGGCCAGGTTTGAGGAACCAGCGCCTACTCCCAAGGAGTGGGAAACCCGTTCCATAGTCGCCTCATCAGTTAACACGTTCACTTTACCCGTAATCAAGCTAAACAACCATGAAATGGAGGCCAGAGAGAGAGACTCCGCTAGCATTAGGGCCCCATGCAGCTCGATAGAAGAACTGCAGCCATCGAGCCAGAGCTCTGGAGAGCTTGTTGGCGCTTCTGTGCAAACCAGAGCAGAGGTGTCAAGGGCAGCTTTGTCTGTATCCCAGGAATCTAAACTCTCAGTTGAAGTTCAAGAGGCATCCAGACTGCATCAGCAGCAGCAGCTGCTGCAGCCTAGCCCTGGAGTCAGGATCCTGGGATCCCACCTGTCCCTGAACGCCCTTTCCGACCTGGGCACTGGACGTCATGAAGAAAGGTCACGGAGATTCAGCTGTCCGAGGCTGGACCGTTCAGGCAGCAAGGGCTACATCAAGTTGGCTGAGTTGGGAGGAGACTCATTTGAGGCAGCAGATGGAGTGCCTGAAACAGGACCTGGAGAGGCCTCAGCACAGAGGGAAGGACGCGTCATGAGTGCGCAAGCCCTCCCCTGGAACTCTCTCACACAGCTTCAGATAGAAGTTGTGCCATCAAACTCTCGGGCAACCGATGCGGACATCCAGCCAAAGGCAAATCTTTGAGAGACGGAGAAAACAGACAAATAGAACGTCGATTTCAGCCATGAAAGCAAGACAAAGTCTTTAACTGTTCAGGCTTAGAAGCCTGTAGGCATTCTCATGTGTTCACAGGGTGTAGACAAAATGAGCCTGTAGCTTATCTACACAAAACTTTTGATAAGATTGGTACAAAACTCAACACACCTATGGACATATAAGTATATTTAAATAAGCTGTACAAGACTGGAGCCTCGGTCCAGCATCTGAGGAGATGGTCACATTTTTGTGCGAGGTTGCAGTCAGTAGATTACTCCGAGAGTAGAAATGAGTTGTTCTTGTGCCTTTCTATGATCTGTTATATGCTCTCCTGTCTTACACTGTGTTGCCTGTTCAGTAATTTTAAGTGTAATAATTAAGGAACAATTAGTACTTCATGAAAAGTTTAGTCCAATCGAGTTATTGATGTGTTTTCCTGGAAGTTCACCATCTTTTGTCACACAAAAGACACTCTTGCCATTTGAATGGAATGTCTCTTAACAGTAGATGCGTTGCGATGTTACTTTCAGACCTTCCTTTTGATGTACAGCCTATAATTATGCAACCTCCTGTGTTTCCTTAGACATGTAGATACCTGGATATTGTGTTGTAGAATCAAACAGCAATAAGTGCTAGAGCTGACTTCTCAGGTGTTGCCTGGCTTGCAAACAACGAAGGCCATAAAATAAACATTTAGCTTTTTTTCTTATAGAAAACAGTGTTTTGTTTTGGGGTTTTGAGTGTACATCCTGACAATGTCATCCAAACCTGTCACTGATCAAGAGTTAATAGTAAAAACAATAAAAACCATTGAATTCATAAATCTATCTGATTATTCATATAAAAAACACATCTACTTTTGTTCTGTGTATTCTGTCTACGCGCTGCTTTATTGTCGTGCACTAGTCTATACTGACACCTGGTGGTAATAAGGTGCATAAAGGTTTTAGACAGAATTTGTGGAAGCTAAATGTTCCTCTTTCGGTAAAGTTTTAGATCAAATAAGTAATTAAATATACAAATATGAAATGAAAGTTCTGTCTGGTTTAGTCATAATGTCCTTTTTAATGCTGAATCACATTAGCTGATAACTGATAACCACCACTCTTATATTGTTTATAAGGGTTTGCTGAAATGTTTGTAATTCATGAGGTAGTTTCATTTTGGAGAGAGACAGAATATCAACCAAAAATCAAGAACAAAAATGTTACATAAGAGTTATAAATTTGCAGTCTCATGCAGGTCTACAATCATGCCCCTGACGTCCTTTGACAGCTTGTTGGTTTTGATCATGGTAGTGAAGAGGTTGGAACAGAAGAAACTGATAGTGTGGACAGGTGTGTTTTATACACATAATGAGTGAAGACCAGGAGTTTATGTAATTGATAGATTGATTGTGTGCACACAGCCAGTCTGTGGGAGGCAGAAGGGGCTGAGTTGTAGGGGATCAAATACTTATTTTACTCAATGACATGCACATCAATTTAAAATGTAGCATGTTGTTTCTTGATTTTTGGCTGATATTCACTCTCTCTCCATAAATATGAAAATAAATGGTTCATTTTCTGTAAGTCAGCAAACTTCCAAATCCAGCAGGAGATCAAATAATTATTTCCCCCACTGTATCTGCACCAATACTTTAGTAGCAGATCCTTTAAGTGCTGTAAGTGGAAAAATGGGCCTCCATGGATCTGACTAGTTCGTCCAGCACACCTAACAGATGCTCAGAATGGAGGCCTGTGTCTGTTTCTTTGCTCTAATATTTTAAACTTTGTTTCTTTTTGCCGTCTGTGTGGGCCCACCCTGTCTGCACTTGTGAAGGCTTGGGTTTCTCTTTCACCATGACCCTGGAGGGACATTGTTTAGTTTCACTGTAAGCTATGTAGATGATTGAAATGACAATGAAGACCTACTTGACTTGACTTAACATGGTTATCAAACCAATCCTGAACTATTTTTGTAGTGTAACAGCATGCATTAATGTGCTGAAAGAGGCCACTACCATTTGGGAATACCATTGAAGTGTAGGGCTGTGTAACAGGTAGGACATGTCAATATAACGTCCATGTCAATAAAAGGTAAAAAAAAAAAAGTATTTTGTCAGACCAGGCCAGTTTATCCCATCGGTCTAGTTCAAATGCTCATTTCACAATTGTAGAAGCTTTCAGTGAAGGACAGGCTCAGAATGGTTGTAAAGGGTACATTTGGCTGATGTGTTTATTGAGTGTGACTTACAATCATTAGTTACAGGGACCATCTCCCTGGAGATCTCCCTGAGTGTTAAGTGCTGAAGCGACAATGGCAAAAAGTGGGGATTTGAACCTAAAACTTTGTGGTCATTGGATTCAAAGGCAAGTGTTTTACCCACTAGGCTACAGCCACCCTAAGCCACGATGCACTGCACTTCTGGCACTGTTCTATAATAGGCAGCATAAACTTTTGATTGCATAGGCTTTTTCTAGGTATTCTGTGCAATCAGACCCGACAGGCCAGCATTTCCTCACCAGGTTCATCATTTGTGCTTCCTTGGACCACTTTTTGTACCCTCACACCCCACAGAATTTTACATTTGCACATTTTTGCTGGTTCCAAGTCATCAACTTCAAGAACTGACTGTTCACTCGCTGCCTAATATATACCACCCCTTGTGCCACTGTAACAAGATTATGAACATTATTCACTTCACCTCTCAGTGCTTTAAATGTTGTCTGATGTTGTGGCTGACTCGTGTACATGCAGTCATTTTTAATAGTTTTACATTTCTCCTTGTGAAGCAGGAGCCATATTACTACTATACAATTTATTCTTAGATCTATAAAAGCACCATTATGCATTCAGCAGGCCTATTTTACAAAATACAAGTCTAAAACATATAAAGCACTTTTTGAAGGAAAGATTTCAACAGAAGAATTAAAGAAAATAGTTGCTGAAACAACATGGTTTGCATTGGTATGTGTGAATGTATTTATCGGTAGAAACATTCTGTATCCCTCACAGCTGACAAATCCATCAGAACTGAAGTATTGTTTGTTCATGACCAACAGGAGGTGCAGCGTAATAGATAGCATCCCAATCTGCTCGCTTCTAGAACAATTACATAACAAGCACTTTATAATTTCAACTGATTTCTTGTATTGGTATAAGGGAATAAAAACTAGCACAAAATGTTTTCTTAGAGCAAGCTGGCTTTGACTATCAAACATACCACAGGTGGACCCTTATTTCAAAATACCAAAGCAGGGTTGAAATATTTGGTACTCTCTTTCCATATATTCTGCATTTGTTTGTATTAAAAAACAATGGATCTTTTAGAAATTCCAGGTTTACACAAGAGTCAATTTAAACCCACTCACTCGGGAGCAGCCCTGGTTAAGGATAAAATGTTCTTACAATGGATGGATGGGTGAATTATCCTCAGTACAAGTTCTCTGGTTCAACCTATTTATCACTTTAAAACTATATTCACTTTAAAGCTACATACATGCACATGTACATACTATGTGCTCTTTCACTACAGACATTTAATAAATAGTTGCATGTGTTAAACACTGACTAATACTCACCTTATTGTCTTACGAATTATTTAATTGGAAACTTTTATTATTTTACGATTTTTTTCCCAACTATTTGTGTCGTATTTTTTTCTGTGCAAACCTTTAGGGGGCTCTGAGTCCAAGAATTAAATTGCTGGTCATGATGTTTCATAGTTATCTGTATATGCCACACAATATATGGACAAAAGAATTAGAAGACCTGACCACTGCACCAACAGGGTGCTTTAATGACATTGCATTCAAAATAAATAGACTTTAATATGGACTTGGTCCCCCCTCACAGCCATTACAGCTTCCAAACTTCTTGGAAGGCTTTCCACATTTTTTTTGGAGTTTCAGTGGGAATTTATTCATATTCATTCTGTACAGCATTAATGAGGTCAGGCACTGATGCTGGATGAGAAACCTGGCTCACAATCTCCATTCCAATTCATCCCAAAACTGCTGGATGAGGTTGAGGTCAGGACTCTGTGTGGCATGTCAAGTTTTCCATGCAGAACTCATCCAGCCATGTCTTTACCACTTGCACTGGGGCACAGTCATGCCCAGACTGTGTCCAGAAAGTTGGAAACATGGCCTTGTCCAGAATGTCTTAGTATGCTGAAGCAGTAAGACTGCCCTTCACTGGAAGTATTTGATAATACGTGAATTCGATAATTAAGAGGTGTGTGCCAATACAGTCATACATATGGTGTACATACACATGTACATACTACACATTCTTGTGCTACATACATTTAATAAATACTTGTAGGTATTAATCAGTGTCTACTAAGCACCATAATATTTTACTACAAGAATAATGTTACTACTTTACTACTTTTATTTTATTCGAACTATTTGTGTTTGCATTTTTTTTTTACCGTGCATAACGATGGGAATCGGACCTTCCCCACTGTGTCAACAGAGTTGGAAGCATGTCTTTGTCGAGAATGTCTTGGGAAGCTAAAGCAATAAGATTGCCCTTCACTGGAAGTAATGGGCCTAGCCCAAACACTGAAAAATAGGTGTGTCCCAATACTTTTTTCCATGTGGTAAGTGGTTCCTTCGTAGTGTATAAGTGTGGATATGGAAATCCGCCCCTGCGAAGAGTGCTTTCCGAGAGGTTCAATTTCTGGGTTGTTCGAAGGAGTGTCTATAAAGCCTTCAGCAGCGAATGTCGTTATAGGGGGCGGGACTTATTGGCTCCGCCCCAGAAGGAAGCCTCCGTGCCGGAGGGTCTGAGAAGGATTCCTCTCTGCTTCAGGTAAACGAGGAGAGGAGAACGGGAAGAAGTGGCCAAGAAGAAGTGGCTTGCACTTTCTTTTAAACGGAGGATCTTCAGGGAGTTCAGGTGATATTGCGAACATGGCATTCTGCGTTTTTTTGTAATGAGCTTTTAGCTTTACTTACTGCCCTGAGGGAGAAAGAAGAAGGTCCGTTTTTTCTAAAGTTAGAGGAGAAACAGCAACGAGGTAAAAGGTTTTCGTACTGTGTTGGGTTCAGTGAGTGAAAGAATATCAAATAACAACCAAAAACTTGAGGAGGGACATAGAAGTGACAAAACATTTGTCTTTTAGCTCAAACATCAAAGTGCAAGGTGTATACAATACCACAGAGCAGTTAAAAAAAGAAAGAAAAAAAACAAGTTGAAGCTCAAAAAATGCAATGTGTAAATTCCAACACGGAGCTGCTGTCATAAATAAAGCAGAAATAAATATATTCCTATTAAAAGTGCCCTTCATATGAACACATTAATAGCATCTGAGCATGCTCAGGAATCCACTGCAGCTGAGTGGAAACACTTACTATCCATATCTCCTGACTGATTAAAGGAGGTTCCTGACATTTTTAACATTTTTGATTGATTAAAGTGATGAGTGGTCAGATACCAGATATGGAGCTGAGCCGTTTAGTTCACTGTTGAGCTTGAGAACAGATAATTTAACTGTGTGCAGTTAGTCCTGAATTAGTTGTTTGTTTTCTCTTCTCCATCCTGGTACTTGGGGCCCTCACTGCTGGTTTGGATCACAAACTTGTGGAACCTGTCATCTCTTTGGTGGGGTAAGTTCACTTTCAAAAGAAACTCATGCTGGCTTGCATATTGTGGGCATATTTGGCAGTGACAACTGTCGAATCAGTTCATTTTCTAGGAAGCTCTCCACACATGTGACTCACAGGGTCTGAATGCACTCTCTGTGTGTCTGTTGTGGTCAGTGAGTGTCTTTAAATTTTGGGCAAAACCATCTCTTTTGAAGTTGGACCTATTTATGGAACAGGAAACCCCTGCTGCCTGCCAAAACTGTTCTTTAACTAGTAATCATCAGACCTATTCCTTCACTCCGTCCGCTCTGGTGCACTTTTTTATTGCATTTAAGGATTGCAGTCCTTAATTTTGGCCTGAGATGTTTGATTAATGGTCATTGTCCAGCATTTAATGACCGTGTGTGTGTATTTTGGCTATGAAGGTTCTCTTTTTTGGTCAAGTGGTCTCCATCTGACATGCTAGAAGTGCTGGCAGCCTGTAGGAAAGAGGAAGAGATCCCCTTTGCCTCTGGCTTTCATTTCCTGTCAGAGTTTGCCTTACTGTGGTCATGCTGTACTGAATTTCTAAAACTTTAACCTTCACAAAAGCAAACAAGGTTCTCTGTAAGACAGATGGATTTGATGGATATGTTGCAGGGTTATTTTAGGGGGCGCAATAATGGTCTGTGCACACTTTAGAGCCTACATATACTGAGATGGTCAGTACAGTGTAAAAGGCACCTATGGAAATTGTTTACAGTATTTTCTCAGCGTGTAGTAGTCAATGTGAATGTTTGCTTGCAAAGTTAACACTGGAATAGATGCAATCAACTGAGACAGCACCAAATAGTATCAAGATTTGTTTTGGTTTTAAATAGGTTGTTGATATTTTGTGAGCTGTTGAGGAGAACACAGGTTCGGTTCCACAATCCACCTCGGTTCCTCCAGCCTTTGTTATAATTTAATGCAGGACTGATTGCGTCAGACCAGGTTTCTGATGATAACTTATAGTAATAATGGACTTCCATAAGGAACTCTTTGATATTATGAACATAAAGCCACTTTGTTGTATGATGATATTTGTGTGCAAAACTTTTATTTTGTATAATTAATATTAAGTAATATTATCATAATATTATCATAAACTTCCCAACTAAACTGTTTTTAAATGTTCATTTGCGCAGAACTGTAGTAAAAAGTTACATGTGTATTAGACTTCATTTCTAGGACATGTTATTCTCAATAACAATAACTCAAGTTTGGTAAGGAAATTTTGATCTTCTTGTTGCTTTTCTGTCATAGTTTTGTCAGTCTTGTTTTGTCTTTGTGCTGCTAGCTCTAATAAGTACTCAGGTCTTTCAAAAGATTCATATAGAAAAAGTAAATGAGGCATTTTGCTGATACTTCACTGATAAGTAAATTGTAAATGCAGGTTAAATGGAAATCTTTCATTTAAAATTGGCACTCATTGGGTTCATTTGCCAGACCCATGTTCAGCCTAAACATAGACTGAAAAGACTGAAATTTAGGAGCCTCTAACAGAACTGGAGTTTTTGCTCCCGTCAATTTAGCAGTTTAATGAGGTAAAAGACTAAAGCTCTCACACTGTATTTGAAAACAGTAACAAACCGTAATAGGATCATCATACATGCCTCTCACTTTTCAATAAATGTGCCCTTGATTTTTAATGGAGGACTTTGGCTCATAGAAAGTACTGTAGTCAGTTTGCGTTTCTTTTTTAAAAATTTGAATCACACATAGTGTGATCAGTGCATCTCTAGCTTCAAGCTTTCTCCTGCTGTTCTATCCATGTCCACTCAGCAGCTTTAGCTCACATTTTTCATTTGAGTAAAGTTACTTTATCAAAAAGGCAGTTGTAAAAGGGGCTCAACAAACACACTTTGCCTTGAATCTTATCAAAACCTTTTTTTCTTCATGCAAATGTGCAAATGTTTGGACCATTGTTCCGATAGCAGTGGCCCAACATGACTTAAAATCGAAAAACTCATTACATTAACACACATGAAACCTGAGAATGTTGTCCTTTAATGTTAGAGCTTCAGAGATAAGTGGCTTTGTGATGTCGTTGATGAGCAAAGATCTCTGAAGTGTTTTGTCAGGATGAAGGTGGAAGGCGAAGCAGTCAAATCCCTGAGACCATTGCCCTGAAGATGGAAGGTCACGTGAAAGAAGTGTCATTGCATTTTTCCGCTGTTATCAGGTCTCTGGATGATAAGATGCTGCTCAAAGGTTGAATATGTTCATAGTTCACGGCTGCTTTCTTCTTTAGTGTGAGGTCAAGAGGGACGGGAAGCCCTCGGTGCTGACTGTTCTGGTCCTCAGCTGAGTTGGAAGCAGTTTCACCAGACCCTAGACTTTGCCCACTTGAGGAGGTCTTAGACCTGAGTGAGCACTTTTTTCTTCCCCTACAAGTCCCTGAAACCAGTGTAGAGAGACACGTGAATGCTATGCGTGGCGCTGTTGAGATAAAATGAGACAAAGCCACAGTCATATCTAGCCACATTGTCGTGATAAGGAAGCTCTAATTGACCCATCGCACCTCCATGGAAGAACTGGACTCAGAGCATGAAGCTTTTTTTGCCCATAAAAAGAAATGCAGCCTGGACAGGAAAAAAAAAACACTTATCAATGGGTATTAATAGCTGAGAGAGGTGGGCCGGTCAGTACTGGCATGTCTTGAAATCTTATGTGTGTGTGTGTGTGCATATTGGTACTGGTGAAAGCGATACAGTGACGAGGTTTTCCAGGCATCGCCTATTGAACGTTCAAAGAGTAAGTTTCATGTGTATTGACTACTGGTTGTGAAAACTTCTTCATAGTAAAATCCAACACAAAGTTAGGAAGTTATAACAAGTTATAAGTGAAATCATTTGAATATTCAAATATAAAAAGGATTTGAAATACTTTAAAACCTTTACTACACTATATCGATGCTGATTCCCTGATATGCCCTTTAGGGGTCTCCCAACTGACAACTGTTGAACCCCCTGTAAGTGATCAAAACAGCTGTTTTCTTTTTTATGTACTGTTTTGTACCTAAGAATCTTTGTTCATGTGTGTTGGTGCATTTACACGCAAACCAGTAATATTACACCAGTTATTTAATTCTTCATGTGACCTTATAATCAGCATACTCAGCATTCCAAGATCACAAAAAACATTCATATTGTACAAAACTATGTTTTTTTTTAAACTATTGGCAGCATTCACTGTATTTGTTTTATTGTAGAGTATTTCTGGGAAGTGTTGTTTATTACGTTTTTGCATTCATTCAAAGAACACTTGGCTAGTAGAGGTTAAGGAGTGGCCTGTCATTAGCAGCCTTGTCACCACAGACTGGAACGGCCCCATTCTGCTCAAGTACAGATAACAGAGAGGAAAATAAAGCAAAGATAGAAACTAAGTCCACATTGTCTTACTTTGTTTAAAGTGGCATGCAGAGATGTTATTCAGAGATTGCCAGCTTTGTAGTCCTTTCAGTCTTTAAAAGTGTGTTGAGAGCTTCTGTAATAATAGTTTTTAATGCTCCTGTGTTGAATCTGTAAAAACATTATCCCAAGTTGTACCAGGGATGCCAGACATTGTGAAAGATGTGTCACTGTAATAGGCATGTCTAGGTTTATAAGCTAGAATCTGCTTCATAATGTTTGTCTCCTGTGGTCCAATTTCACAATGGAATATATTAGTATTAAAATTACATATTAAGTATATTATGTGTATAGTTAAATAGTATAAATGAATATATAAATAAA
>JBBMFX010000037.1:27833314-27849716 GCA_037832545.1 Rhabdalestes septentrionalis | reverse complement strand
GTATATGTATTTGTCTAACATTATTATTGTTCTATCACTCTCTCTGTCTCTCCCTCTGTGTTTTAGGTACTATCTTTGTCTACAGCTGAGAGATGATGTGGTGTCTGGCCGACTGCCATGCTCCTTTGCTACTCACTCCGTACTGGGTTCCTACATTGCTCAGTCAGAGGTAGGAGACTATGACCCAGATGAGCTGGGCAGTGACTACATCAGTGACCTCCGCTTTGCCCCCAGCCAGACCAAAGAACTGGAGGAGAAGGTCGTGGACCTGCATCGCAACTACAAGTAAGTGAACCATTCACTAATAAGGGTGTAAAAATTCTTTACTGCATCCTGATTCATCAATCTGAAGGTGGCAAGACATGATGTATTGCTTTTGTATATTTTACTTAATATCTAATGTCCACTATTGTGTAAATAGGTTCTATAGTCACGTTTGTGTGTTTGGTGTATTAAAAAAATAATTGTAATTACTTTAATAACCATATTGAAATTTGAAATGTCATGGTGTACTGAATGATTTCCTAAATTGCAGTGAAATTGTCATGAGAAACACATCCACACATTGCCCTAAACCACACAGTTCCCATCCATATCTGCACCCGGGTATTTATTCATTGTATACACAGATAATTAAGTGTATGGCCATTAAATAGGGTTGAAATTGATCTCAAATGTGCTTGTTTAGAGAATGTTTGAATTTGACCATATACCTTTATGTATGGCCAAACTAATTTTGCATGAAAATGCATTCACCCCCAGCAGCATAAGTGAGAGCTCCAATAGGTCTGTTGTAGCCCTTTGTGATTTGTCCTAGCTACAGAGCTATGCACAGGGAGAGCATGTGAGGACTGTGCTTTGTGTGTGTTCAACTGAGAGAATAAGTGCCTCATTCAGTTATTGATGAATGAGAAAGTGCAACTGAATGTCTTATTACACAAAGCCACTATGAGGTTTTACTGTGTACTCTTTCTAAAGTCCACTGCTTTGTCCTGTTAGGAGTCTATCTCAAAAACAAGTGAGCACTGTGTTCACAGTAGCCTTGACTGTTAGCTTTCACTTAAATCTAACAGGCCCTGTTTTGACCAGTGTTAATTATGTGTTCTCAACCTTTTTTGATAGATGCCAAATCCATCTTACTGAGCCTAATTTTTGTTGACCTCCTTGAGCTTCTGATGTATTCTTGTACACTGCTCCCAATATGGGATTTTGAGGTGTTGTCAAATTTCTCTCTTTCATTCTCTCTCTCTCTCTCTCTTCCTGTGTTTTTAGAGGGATGACGCCTGCTGAAGCTGAAATGCTGTTCTTGGAAAACGCTAAGAAGCTCTCCATGTATGGTGTAGATCTGCATCATGCCAAGGTGTGCGAGTGTGTTTGTGTGTTTGTTTTTTAAATAAGAGAGAGAACTAAAAGACTTGAAAAGTAGAAAGCGAGGCAGACATAGTGTAATTTAGAAAATGTCGCAGAATTCAAGCACAATTTAACCAAACCTCAATCTGCCACACCTGGACCATGTTATGAATTGATAATAACTTAAAGAACAGAAAGTCTGAAACAACTTTTTTTTAAAACTATTAATTAAATAAGATTGTTCAGTTCTTAAACAATAAAGCGAGTCTGGTTGCACAAATCAAGTCATCTTAAAAACATTGAATACCAAAGCTGATCTGATCACTGCAACCTCCTTTTAAAAGTATTTGACCAAGTGATTTGGTGGTCTGTGTTGACCACCTGTGATAAATGAATATGCAGGTGGAGTGAGCTACGGAAGCATGCTGACGAAGTGTGCTAAATGATGTGTTGCAAGTGAGTGTGTTGAATATGCGTGCCCTCACACAGGATGCTGTATAACTCGAGGCTGCTGTGCTGCCGTTGTTCTCATTTACTGCTGTTCTGTTGCTGCGTCAGTGCTGCACACTGATAATCATTCTGTAGGAGAGCCACAAAGAGGTTTTGCTAAGTCTGACACATACATTGAAACATTACAGACATTTAGTGGCTTCACAAGCATGATTCTTATTTTTAAAATATATATTAATAACAGTCTGCTTGAGATTAATTCTTAAATATGCTGCAATAATATTTTGTTATATGGGAGTGCTTCTTTAGTGTGTATACACAAAGTAGTCAGTTTACTAAGTACATCTTGTAGCTTCACTGGTTGACCATTTTATTTTGTAAATCCCTACCAGGTAGGTGCACTTTACAGGTGTAGAGTTAACTAATTGTATCCCATTTATGCTGCATAATTGATCATTCTGGCTGTACTCCCTTAACACGATAATCGCACTGGACCGAAGGTGTTGCTAAAGTTTTTAATAGGGATGAGCCGGATACTCGACTGAAACGAGTATCTGGTACTGATAAAGCACTTTTGACGAGTACGAGTATCATACGAGTAATACGAGTCAATATCTGTGCTCGGATTGAATAAAAAAAAATCTCATTGGGTAGCTGACTGTGTCTGCGTGCAGTGGCGTGTGTCAGCGCACGTGTAGCGCTGTAAGTAGTTCGTGCAGGACACACGTAGCGTTAGTTTCGTTTTTCAAGCCAGCCCATGTCGAGATTTTAAAAATATATATATTTACATATTTGGCTGTTCAGAGCAGGGGGGCCATAAGGGGGGACAGGAGAAATTCTTGGGGAGCTCTCTCTCCCTCCCTCTCTCTCTCCCTCTCTCTCTCTCCTTCTCTCTCCCTCTCTCCCTCTCTCTCTCTCCCTCTCCCTCTCTCTCTCCCTCTATCTGCTGGTCATCATGCCCTGAGTGACACTTTCTTGCTGTATTTTATAAAATCTAATAAAGGTAGTTGTGTTATAAATAATATTACAAATTAAGCTACACACACACTCACACATACCTGGTGTGGAAATAAATAAATAATAAATTTAAAAAATCACAATGATCATAAAAAACTAAAAGTTAAAAAAAGAGAGTTATGTTGAGATGAAAACTCTTGTTCATTACATTTTACTTCAAATTTGCAACCGCATGTGTTGTATTCATTGTTGCAAAACTTGTTCTGTATATATTTCGTTTGTTATCATGATCAAAACCACTGATCTGAAGCTCAATGCTGATGCTGTCATGTAAATAACTTTCTAAACAGCAATAATTATAACAATTTCTGATGAATACATATCAATTGCATGCTTAAAATAACATACAGGTTAAAGCCCCGCCCATTTCAAGACAACCCGACCCACTTCCTGGTTAAAACCACGCCCACTTCCGGGATAGGCCCCGCCCAGTCCGAGCACAGATACAGATACAGATAATTCATCTGGTTAACAGATATAGATACAGATAATACTGTACTCGCTCATCCCTAGTTTTTAGACCAACAACAAAAAATATCTAGCCCCCATGGATCATGTAGTCAGAGACCGACTACTGATGGACAATGACAAACACAAAAGGTGCATGGATGTCAAATCTCTGACATACTTTATGCCTGTATTCGTTGTCCATTTGATCAGCTCCACTCACGTTAAAAGTTCACTTGTTGTTAGCAGTCATAGACGGTAGTCCCTTACACACAGCAGGGCTGTTTGTGTTTTTAAACACTTAAGTCCCCATACTGTCCATTCTAGTAGACACATCTGACCTTTTGGTCCACCTTGCAGATATGATGTGAGTGATGATCAATTATGTGGTGCAGCACAATATGTGTTATTCCTCCAGTCATCAGTCAGTTTCCATAGGACACTGACTTTTTTGGGTTTGTGGACTAGATATACCTCAGCAGCATTCATGTATGTGATACAGTACAGGCCAAAATTTTGGACACACCTTCTCATTCAATGTGTTTTCTTTATTTTCATGACGATTTACATTGGTTGATTCTCACTGAAGGCATCAACACTATGAATGAACACATGTGGAGTTATATATTTAACAAAAAAAGAAGAAATAACTGAAAACATGTTTTATATTCTAGTTACTTCACCCTTTGCTCTGATTACTGCTTTGCACACTCTTGGCATTCTCTGGATGAGCTTCAAGAGGTAGTCACCTGAAATGGTTTTCCAACAGTCTTGAAGGAGTTCCCAGAGGTGTTTAGCAGTGAACACCGGTGTGCAAAGCAGTAATCAGAGTAAAGGGTAGCTATTTTGAAGAAACTTTAATATTAAACATGTTTTCCATTATTTCACCTTTTTTGTTAAGTACAGAACTCCACATGTGTTCATTCATAGTTTTGATGCCTTCAGTGAGAATGTAAATGGTCATGAAAATAAAGAAGACACATTGAATGTGAAGGTGTGTCCAAAATTTTGGTGTGTACTGTATGTGCAGTGTATACATTTACACTCACTCACTCACACACACACACACACACACACACACACACACACACAGTTACACACTTGAAGTTCCACTGTCATGTCATGTTCTGCTACCCAAATAAAACCAGTTCTGTGGTAAAGCCCTTAATTATTGAAGAACATGATAAAAAAACAGCCAACATTTAGTGAAGTACTAAAGGTATTTGGCAGACCTTGCATAATCTTTGTGCGGGGTTTACCTTTTTACCCCTATTAAACCTAAAGCTCACACTGTGTGGGTAAATGGAAGCGTGTCGCAAGATGTGTAACATTATTTGCTCTTTAATGAACAGAATTGGCATGAAAATGTTGACGAAAGTCAAATGGATTCGGTAAATGTAAAAGACTACTGGCTATTTTGTCATGCATAGTTCCATGTATTGGGCATGTAGCTGTAGCAAATACAGCACAAGTGCTAATATATATGGCTCAGAATTATTTGTTCATATATCATCAAAAGATTAAACCACAACCATAATAAGAAAGTGATTGCCAGTTATGTGTTTTGTGCAAGAATCTGCCCATTCTGATTTTGTGTCAGTTCAAGCAATCCACCCTGAACTGACTGAAAGTATGTACGTATCTGTAGGTCTTCAGCTGTATGTAAATGCGTGTCCTCATACGAACCTGCTTTTGGCTCTGGGTACTCTGCGCAACTCTCTCTCTTTGTCTCCCTCTCTTTTTCTTTCCTCATCAATGACGTAGTTGGTAGGGAGGCTGTTTGATTGCTTAGCAGCAGCTAAGGAGGAGGTAAGGTGCTAAGCTCTGCTCTGCTTTGTCAGTGAATTTGCGCATATGTGCTGTGTATTTGTGTGTGTGTGTGTGTGTGTGTGTGTATCTGTATCTTTATCTTTCTGTATTATATTGTAGTTATATATTTCACTATTCAAATGCATGGAGATAATACAGTGCAAAGTGTAATTGACATTGTGAATTACACTAGCGGTTGTGGGTATGTTGAATTGGATACGTATTGTCATTTTGTGTGTTTGTGTGTGTTGTGTTTGTTCTTTACATGAGAGAGGTATTGAGTAGCAGAGTGTGCTGCATTGCAGCGCTGTGCTTGGCTGTCATACATTGTTTTGTGATCCTCACTCTAGATTTCTTCATCTGTAAAGCCTAAACATTTTTTACGTTACATACATAAAGGGGATATAATCGTACATGCCAGGAACATGCTGCCTGTATTACACAGGCATTATTAAGGTGACCTTTGTTAATGTCAGTTTTCACACTGAATATCAAAATCATACTTAAACCTTATGAACTGGTCTATTGTGGCACCAGCGTTTCCCTTTACATGTGTGGTTAAATACAGCTTTTATTAGGGTGTATACAGTATTTACAGAGGTTAAATCAAGTGGGCAATACAGTCTCACCTAAACTTTTCTATCTCATATATTTGTAGAAATGAGGGTTACTATTGTCAGGTTTTGTCCAGTTTTGCAGCATTTTTTCTTTATTAATATTTTAATTTTACTTAGCTTTCTTAAGTTATCTGGTCTGGTGCTCCCTCCACAAATCCCCTTGCTTGTTTCGTTAGACCAATTCTGTTAGATGACTGAGCTAGTGTGTATACTGCAGCATATCATATATCTGACCCACTCCCATTCTGTGCCTTTCTCCTTGTAATTCTCTCCCCCTCTCTCTCTCCATTTTTGTTCTGTGTAGGACAGAGTGGAAGGTCATTGGTGATTTATGTTCATTCATGTCCATGCCTCTCTCTCTCTCTCTCTCTCTCTCTCTCTCAAGCTTCTTGTTTAACTCTCTCATGGTGCTGTGTCAGTGCCTCGTTAATCTCTCTTTCTCTCTTTCCACAGGACTCAGAGGGTGTGGATATTATGTTAGGTGTGTGTGCCAGTGGCCTCCTGATCTACAGAGACCGTCTGCGCATCAATCGATTTGCCTGGCCAAAAATCCTGAAAATCTCCTACAAGAGGAACAACTTCTACATCAAGGTCCGACCTGGAGAGGTTAGAGACTGATGATGTTCTCTGCCACGAGAAATCTGTTTTAACATTTTTCTTTTATTTGTGATGTAGTGGTTCTAATGTGTGCCTCCTATGAAGCTTCTCTGATTGTGAACTTGTAGAGAATTCCATCTTTCTGAATTTGCTTTTCTTCTACCTTTTAGTTGGAGCAGTTTGACAGCACAATTGGTTTCAAACTTGCAAATCACAAAGCAGCAAAGAGACTGTGGAAAGTTTGCGTGGAACATCACACCTTTTTTAGGTAAACCCATAGTCAAAATAGTGAGGAAAAGGGAGAAATTTGGTTTCTGTGCAAAGATGGATATGGATATGGGTATTTTGAAGGGAAATAGCATTTCTAGATGAAAATGTAAGAATAACAGACCTAGAACAAATAATTTGATTACTCAAATAATATGCGCTACATTGGTATTTGAGTCCATGTTCAGTTTTTTTCCACTCCTTTAATTAGGATAGTGATTGTTACTGTATGGCAAAGTTTATTTATTTTTAATTCAAGCCTGTAGATCACTTTGTGCAGAGCACAGACAAAAAACTAAGCCATTTTTCTTGCAACTGGTGAAATTAAAAGAGATGCCAGAACACATATAGCAGCACTTTCACTTTCAGCATCAGATGTAATTTTAACTGCTTATAACTTTGCCTAACACTTTCTTAATATATGAACATAAATGATAAACACAACAATATTAAATACAAAGTGTAACCAAGTCAAATAAAAGGTCTGTAGGGAAAAAGAGTCTATACAAAAACCACTATGATATTTACACAATGGCCAGGTATAAATACTATAGAAGTTCGTTTTTACAGTCTAGTTAGTTTTATTGTCAGTTACTGATTCAGTTCTTTATTTGCAGGTTGGTATCTCCTGAGGCTCCTCCCAAGAGGTTCCTGTCTCTGGGCTCCAAGTTCCGCTATAGTGGCCGTACACAGGCACAGACACGCCGGGCAAGTGCTCAGATTTCCCGACCAGCACCCCAGTTCCAGCGCTCCTCCAGCAAACGTAACACTTTGTCACGCAGTTTAGACGGAGGTATGTAATTTTGGACCAAGAAATAAGATATTTCACGTTTTGTATCTCACATACTGAATTCAGTCAGCATTCTGCTTGCCTCATGATGTGTAAAAGTGATGCTGTGTAGATTGTAATGCACCGTTTACTTCCAGCACCAGCCATGGTTAACAACGACAACCCAATTAAGGGCTCTACACCTGCAGAGGCCACAGGTACCCTCATCACCACAGTAACACCAGAGAAAAAGGTGGAAGAAGAAACCGCTTTAGAGGAAGAGATATCCACAGTTGCAGAAACATCCGAGCCTACTGTTCCTGTTGTTAAGGTAACAATGCTTCACTAAATCTGTCCTTTGTTGCTCCTGCTTGGGTTGTTAAGTACTGAAACCCAAACACACCAAGCTGACTATAAATCACATGACAATTTGTTGGTCAGTGGCCAGCAAAACACTTATTGTTTTGTGTGTAGATTATGATGGGTTCTAATCTGTCCTTGACAGTGCTAGCTATTTATTTATTTATTTTAGTTATTTATTAATTAATTAAATAATCTTGAACATTATTATCTCTGGTAAGAGGGAAAGCAAAACAAGACACAAAAATAACACACAGAAAAAAGGACAAACAAATGCATGTTTTACCTATTTCTGCCATTTAAATGTTCTACTTATAATGTGATTAACATGAGAAAAGTTGGAGATTATTACAATTAATATTAATATTATTAGGAATAGAGGCACATAATTGCTCTGAAGGTAAAACAATTCGCATAATAGCAAGAAAGAAATAAACAGTTAAATTAAGCATAAAGTCATAGCATGTTTCTACTCTTTTTTTGGGTAAAGGCGGTGCTTAAATGGAAGCCACCCACAGTTTTTGCAGTTTGGTTACACATTACAAACTTGTAGTAAAATGACATTGCTTTTCCAAAGGAGAAAAATACTAGACTACTGCCAGCTTCTGCTATAAGGAGCTGCTTACTTTCACACAAGTACATTAGTTACACATGTGTCAACTATAGCCTTTGCAGTGTGTTTGTATGCAAATTTGTAAAGCAGACAAGAGCTGACAGTGAGCTGATGGAAAGCGTTTACCAATCACCTTTCATTCTTCTATGTTGGCCTGGTCTGATGCGATACTTTTTCAGTGTAGTAGAATTAAGACACACTTATCTTTTACATTTGAAATTAGGGAGTCATTAGACAGTTGTGTTTTTTTTTGTATTGAAAATAGCGTTGCAAATACACTTGTTTGAATCAGTATTTTCTTATTAGCATTTGGATTGAAATACATTCCAGATTGTGCTACCTCTATTCAGATTCTACATTTTAAATAATAAATTTTAACTATAGTATACAAATTAGCGAAATGTTGAAGACAAATTGCCACATTTTTTGCTTAACTAATTGTTTTTTCCGTTCTCATTCATTGATCCTCCGTCACGTTCATCCACTCGTTTGCTCATTTCGTCCACTTGCCATTTGTTCTTGTCCATGGGGGCTCTCGGCCTCCGTCCCCTCAATCGCTTCCTCGCTCGTCCGTGTCAGTGTTCCCCCTGTCTGGGCTCGGAGCTGTCCCTCCCTTCCTCACCGGTCTCCTCCACTAAGGTGAGGCGGAGGCGCAGGGGGAGCAGCCGAAAGCGAGCTTCGTCAATGAGTCCAGCAAAAAGCGTGAACAGCCTCCAGCAGCAGCAGCGGCAGGCACGGGCTGAGCGCGCTGCCGCACTGCTGGAGGAGCGCACCCTCCTCCTGTCTGCCCGCAAGCAAAGACTGGGCCAGAACCACCGTCCCAGAGGAGGCACGCTCTTCTCCTTCTCCCTGCATCTGCCTGACATGTCCTCACTGCTGGATGAAGATGGCTACCTGAGCTTCCCCGACCTTTCTGAGCTCAATTTCCTGCCCGAGAGCTTCCAGCACTTCCTACCCATCAAGTCTCCGTCACTCATTCCCTGCTTTCTCTTCATCTTCTTCTTTCTCCTGTCCACCTCCTTCTCTGTGCCCTACGCACTCACTCTCTCGTTTCCACTGGCGCTCTGCCTCTGCTACCTGGAGCCTAAGGCAGCGTCGCTAGGCGCTTCGCTCACAAACACCTTCCAGGACAGCTCAGATGACGAGGTCTGTGGGTGTGCATGTTTGTGTATATGAACAGTACCAGACCAAAGTTTGCACACACCTACACATCAGATGGTTTCTCCTTTTTTCGTTTGGTATATTGCAGAATAAGAAACTTTTGGTAAACCAAACTGATCGCCATAAATAATGTAGGATTTGACCAGAAATAAATTGTAAACTAGACTTATGCTTTATTCCCCTTTTTACTGTTCAAGATATTGTTTCAACTTATTGCACTTTAGAGAAGTTGCAAAGTTCTTTAGAAAAGTTCTGAAATTGCATATAAGAATTTTTTGGGGGAAAACCACATTTAAGATGTTAATTTATTAGGGTCCTACATTCAATCAGGTGTATCCAGACTTTTGACTGGAACTGTATGTGTATTTATTGTCGCACTCCCAAGCAACGAGGCTCGGGCTACATGGAATCATCTCTCTTAGTTTTGGATAGTGTCACACACCTCATCTGTACCACCTTCTTCATAGCATTTTGTATGCTGTCTCACCTATTTGTGCCTACCAGAACTGCATGCCTAAGGCTGAACACAAAGTTGCTGGTCCATTTTATAGCAGAGGAATGGGAAATATGAAGCTACATGTTTATTATTAGAGGATGGATATCCATAGAGGATTTAAAATACCTTCATTGTAGTCAGATATTTTTAGATCTTTCTATGTAAACTTATCACAGTCTATGCAAACATTAGGCAATCTGTGTAAACTCAAGTCTACACTTAAGGCAGTGCATGGCAACAAATACTCGCACTCACTGGAACCACGGGACTGAGTGCAAGAAACTTATGCCAAAAGAAACAGCATATTCTGAGGCTGATTTTCTGTCATGGAATATTCGGGAATAATTTTTTTTTTAGCTTGTGTCTGTTGTATTCACACGATCGAAACACTGAACATTGACTGCTTATACACCAACCATTGCATTCCACATGGTTTATAGCACAAGAAAGCAAATGAATCATGTAATCTTCTATCAGAATAAGTGCAACATGCATGACTTTTTGAGCATTAACTTTCTTATTCTATGGATCAGTTCCTTTGTTTCCAGTAAACATAAACATTTGTGTAAATGCTGCATCAGGAATGATGCACAACCACCTCATTTTACGTGTTTTTCAAACTTTGTTACCATAAAGCTATTTCATGATGGTACACTTTCATTGATTTTAGTAATGTTTACAGTGTTGGCCCTTGTATTTTGTACAGTTTTCAGTATAATTTCTTTTTTTCTCAGTCTGTGTTCACATTCAGGACAAGCCACCCCATCATACTGTCTTGCGTTTGACTATAATGTTCTGTTCTTGCATGTGGCATGGTGCAAACTGAGAAACAGCAGACTAACCTAATCGTTTTTTTTTCCTTCACTGCTGCTTTCCAATGGAAACTGTCCTGGCCGTTGTCTAAAATGAGACAGACAGACAGTGAGCAGAGTGAATTTGGCTGTGATGACGAGTCAACGGCCACTGAGGTGTGTGAACACTGTTGTGAATACAGACCTATAAATCAGCGGGCCACAAACGAGGATTTTTTTTTTCTGTTTTGATTTGCATCAGCTAATGAATTACTGGTGTCCAGATGTTTCCTCATAAGAAGTGAAAATCATTGACTTAGATGATGAAACTAGTGGGAGACTTTGTGAGGTTTTGGAATCATGTCTGGGCTAAAAAATTTTGTTTTTACTCTATTCTTTTGGGTTTTAGTCTGAGCCGGAGGAGTCGGAAGTGATGACACAGGTACTCCATTGCAATGTGATTATGGCCGCTGTGCTGCAATGTTTTGATTTATTTGGTTGTGTTACATTGTTTCAGTTGTTCATTTAGCTGTACTGTGAAGATGTAAATGACGATGCCATCTTTTTTAACAGCCATTTCTCATCAAACCCTCTTTAGTTTGTTCTATATTTCAAGTGCCTGTATCTCCCAAAATGTATGTATTAAATTTTTTATTTCAGGTCATCATTTATTATTTCTCTTGGTCTGAAAGGGTAGTTCTTATCGCTGTTAATGAGAAGCACCTCAACTGTATCCAGAGGCTTTTACAATTGACAAAGGCCCTGTTTTCATTACTTCTCCCTCTCTCTTCCCAGAATAGTTTCATAAAGCGGATAAAGGGAGACAATGTCTTTGTCAAACACAGTAATCTCATGTTGGAGGTTTGTAAACCACTAACTGCTTGAACAGCATTAGTGAATATAGTGAAAGACTAAGAGTTTGAGGGTTTGATTGTTGCATCCCAAATAAGGCTCACATGCATGGAATAAAATCACAAGAGAAGAAATGAAAGTGAGCAAGAAGTCAGATGTTAATTTTCATGTTTTAGACTGTAAAACTAAACCCACCCTTTAAAATAGGAGTGAATGGTTTAAAAATTTATAGTGTAGAATTCAATAACCGTTATCTAACATCAATGAGAAATCTAATTGTTTGTAGAGAACGTCACACATGTCTTGGGAATTACTGATTTTAGTCATCTGATGTAGATCAGATTCTTATCCTCTGAACCGAGAAGTTTGGAAACTTCCAAAGCCACAGTGTGTGTCAATATGTCAGACATTATAGTAGTACTGTGATTGAAGCTTCCCAAATAATTGAAACTGTATTAGCAGCAAATAGACGTGTAACTGATATATTTCTTGCCATTTATGGGAAAGTCTCATTTCTGGTCAGCCCTGTATTGTAAAGATTAAGCAGTGGCAAGTGCAGTGCGGGTCCATAGTGGGAAAGTTTTACTTTTTTTATCATAAGTTATGTATGGGAGTGTCACACAACTACTCAAGTATCTCCCTAGAAAATTAGGACTAGAAATTAGCAAGCTGGTTTTGCTTTATGTGTTACCAATAGGAAAGAAAACTCAATATGTTTCTCAGTTGAATTCAATAAAAGGCAGTCTATATATTTTTTTATGTAGGTGATTGTTCATTCCATTCAAAATGGAAAGGAAGAAACAATCACAGTACATTTTTGTCTTCCTCATGATATTCATTGGTCACACATTTACTAAAGAATGAATTTTGTCCATATTAACAAGATGCATGTTATTGGCCTAGAAAACCCCGTAATGTGTATCCCTGCTAAACCCCAAGTGATTTCATGCCTCAATTGTTCCTCCCGTCTGTGTGCTGTAATTGGTGGGTCAGGAGACTAACACTCCGGAGAAGCTGCTCGAGAGGCAGATGAATCTCAGTGAGATGAAGAGGTCGTTTTTGGACACCCGTAAAGAGTGGTCAGGAGACAGTGAATGGGACAAGAGACTCTCTTCTTCCCCTGCTTGTTCTCCACGACTGGATGACACGCCTATGATAGAACCTCTCTTACCCTTACAGGAAGTAAGATTTTGCTGGCGTGTGGCACAGGAAATCCATCACATGCATGCAGAGTGAAAGAGCCGTTTGCCCAAACCAACACTGATCAGTGTAACGGCTGGAATTGGATTGGCTCATAGTAGAGTGCTTTGAGCATTTCAGCTTTATAAAGTTTATAAAGTCCCAGCAATGTGGCTTTTCACAGAATGCAAGTCTTTCTGACTACCTCAGTCTGAGGCAGAAATTGCTTACTTTATTTATTGATTCCATTGTAAGAAAATTTGCAACTGGAATTTACTTCAATCAGCCTACAGAAGCTCAATAAAGGGGCTTAGCTATTACTAAGCGTTTGTTTATTCCCTAAGCTGATTAAAAAGCTTGAGCAGATTAGCCTAAAAGGTTTTGTTTTAACAATATTTAAGTTGTTTCAAGCCATCGTAGCGTGTTTCTTATTCACTTTCTGTTGTTTTTTTCTGTTACTTCCACATTAAAAGTTATTTTTATTCCCTGCATGTTTTAGCCACATCTCATGCTTGTGAACCTTGTTTTCCCCTCACCCAAAACTTCAACAAACAGTATAGCTGTCATTTACATATGATCTTATATGATCTATTTACAGACTCCAGAAGATGTCAAAGCAGAATCTCCTCTGGACGTTTCAGAAGAAAAGTCTGAGGTTCTGGAGACCAGCCCCACTGAGGTATTGCTAAAATGTTTTGGCTTCTTTTAGTGTCTTGGCATGATGTGTTCTGTTTCGATGGCCTGATCTTTCATGGTTTTGTATTCAGAATTGACCATGACCATGTTTGGAAAGAAAATGATGTTGTCTAGACACCATGGGGGTGGAAAGCTTCTAAAGGTTCCCCAGTTCCCATGATTTGTTTAAGATTCTTATTGAAAACCACAGAATGTTTATAGCATGATATCATTTATGCCTGGAAATGTTTTGGGGGAAAAAATCTGACTCTCACCCCACCAGGAAGCACATGTTTCTGTGTCTGCAGATATTTATAGATAAAGGTCATAAATGTTGCCTTTCGCTTGAGGATTGTTCTATGTTTAGCTCTGAATTATTTTTTTAGCATGCATATCATAATTTGAGGTCTTGGACAAGCTCCAGTTAGCCTCTGTGAGCGGCAAGATTGTACTTCTGGAATGGATAATGCTGCTCATTTCCAGAACTCAGTTTAGCTTTAACTAAAGGTGTAATTAATTAAGATGTTAGCATTGACAATCAAAACTAAGGTGGAGATTTCTCTGCTAAAATTGGCATTTTGGATGGGGAATGGGTGGGGGTGGGGGGCTCCCGGGTGTCAGAACAGAAGGTTTATGTCAGCAATATCTTGGAGAAGGTAAGAAATGTTCTCCATGACTGAAAACTTTACATGCAAAATACAGCCTGATGAAGACATCCTGGAAGAAGAAAAGGTCTTTCCTCTGGTGGAGGTCAGCAACACATCAACTGAGACTGATCCCAAAATAGTCCCAAGTTTTATAGCATCCTTTGTGACAAACCTGTTATGGACAAAGTCTACAGCAGTGTACCTGGAGAAGAGAATACAGATGTTACCAGAGAAACACTCACCAGGTGGAAGATTTTTGCTGACAAATTGACCAGTGTGGTAGAGAATGTCAGCACACCAAGCTCTGAGATCACAAAGGCAACATGAACAGCCATCATAACTGACCAGGAATTACCAGCAAGAACTGTGACTTTAACCATCAAGACAGGACTGTGTTGATTCAGATAAAGGAGAAAAAATGTGCAAAGTATGCAATGAACAGAGCAATTGCAATATGGAAAATATTATTGTATTATGTACTGAGAAGACTATGGTCCAAAATTCTGCTACTCATATAGAACAGACCCCCATTTGTCAAGATGTTGAATGGAATGTGCACCACATGCAGACAGCTAGCAGTACCCAGCTACAATCCAGCAGAGTTGAAGTTCACTACATTACCAAGACCTCTTGTTTGTTTTAGCTTCTCTAAGACTGCAGGCTTTTTTCACTTCAACATGCATCGTGTTACATTTGGATCTGCTTGTTTCATGAAAAGTTTTTCTCAAGAATTTACCTAAATAATTGGAAAAGAATTTTGTGTTGTATTCAGAAAACATTAAATTATAGTTCGATAGCAGGATCACAGTCACTTGGAAGCAACAATTAGGTAAAGGAAAATGCTTTATTTGCCTCTAAATGCATTAATATAAGTCTAAAGCATAAGCCAAATTTTTCAATTTGTGCCAGAGGGGCCTGATGTGTAATAAAAATGGGACCATAGAAACTTTAGTTCATGTCAATCTGAAAAGATCTGATCTCTAAACGTTATATGAATTCATATATTATTTACAGTGTGTTGTACTTATTTAGACTGTCACAGTCAGTCACTCAAGTCTGCCCTGATATAACAAGTATTTATTCAGAGGAGACATGTCTGATTTGTTCTTAGATATGAGAATATGAACTGCTTAATGCAACTGCATGTGAAAACATAAGTCATCAGGAGTTCAGCACTCACCTGTCAGATCTTTAGTATGTTCCCAACGACTTCCTACTCACTGCATTTCGCAAGGACTCTCTGACACGAGGGCTGTGGGGGTGTCATTTTGTCTCCCAGTTTTCTGTTAGTTCTTGAACATTACAATTCTTCATCTGAATTACAGTGTCCCATTTCTGTCAATATACTGAAAGTAAGTTTATTTAATAGCTTAAACAGAACATGTTGAACTGTAACTGTTAGGTCCACCAGCAAGTTACAGAAGATAGTTTTAAGATGCTGTCAAAATAGGGCCTCAGGCTCAACATGCTGAATATCTGTTTTTTTAGAACAGAAACAGAAGCAGGTAAATATTTCTACAGCAAGAGCGGAGTTTGTAACAAGATTCATAAAATGGGTGGAAGTGGTGGAGAGGCCTGAAATTATAACCACCCTCAACAACAAAAGAAACTAAAACATCAAATTGTCTGAGATTGACCCAAAATATAATGATAGCTTATTTTACAGGACTATCCGTAACTGTAATTCTCCCTTTTTGGTTCTCTTGTATTTATACTACACTTTCTTTTCTCACACTCTTTGTCCATCACTTTTATTTTTCTCTAGCCTAAAATGTCCTACATTTCAGAGTGTCTTCAGCAGTGTGTTTTATCTGAGAAAGACAACAAATCAGTGAAATTCACATCATCTTATCTGGTTCAGGTGCTTTTCTGAAATCTAATTTTATTAAGTAATTAATCATAAAAGCCCAGAGACAATTATGTAAAGTGCAATTTGCCTCTCACAGAGTTTATGTGACCGGCGAGGGGAGACTGCCATTGTAGATGAGGTTCTGGAGGAAGAGAAAACAGGGGCAACTGTTGAAGAACAATTAACTTCTTATGAGCCTGAAGATGAAAAGTTTCATTACACAACTCAGAAAGAGAAGTCAAATCCTGATGAAGCTCTACAGGAGAAGTTATCTGATGGGGTTCAAGAGGAGAGATCCTTTTGTTATGAAGCTCAGAAGATATCAATTCTTTATAAGGCTCAGGAGGAGAAGTCAGCCTCTTATGAAGCTCAAGATGAGAACCAAGTTCCTCATGATGCTCAAGAGGAGAAACCACTTCCTTGTGATGCTCAAGAGCAGAAACCACTTCCTCATGA
>JBBMFX010000037.1:27822790-27833214 GCA_037832545.1 Rhabdalestes septentrionalis | reverse complement strand
TGCTCAAGAGGAGAAACCACTTCCTCATGATGCTCAAGAGGAGAAACCACTTCCTCATGATGCTCAAGAGGAGAAACCACTTCCTCATGATGCTCAAGAGGAGAAACTATTTCCTTCTGAGGCTCAAGAGGAGAAGCCAGTTCCTTATGAGGCTCAAGAGAATAAACTAGTTCCTTATGAGGCTCAAGGTGGGAGATTGTTTCTTCATGAATCTGAAGAGGAAAAAAGTGTTCCTAACAAGGTTCAAGAAGAGATACTAGTTCTTCATGAAGCTCAGGAGGAGAATCCAGCCCTTTATGAAGCTTCACAGGAGGAGAATCCAGCTCTTTATGAAGCTCTTGAGGCTCAAGAGGCATTTTCAGCAGCCACTATGAAAATACTGAATTCAGTGGTATCAAAAACACCAGACTCTGCTTTAAATGAGAAATGTAGTGGAGTGCAGGTTGCCTCAGGGATTCCTCTGTTCCTGGCTGAGAAGGATAAGTCAGCTCGTAATGGACTAGAACAAACAACTGATGAAATCCATCCCTCAGGATTGGGATGTTGTGCCATTACAGTGCAGTCTGTGCCTCTCTGTGAGGAAGATAATATTGCTGAGCAAGTTCCTGAGGAGGATGTTTGTTCTGCTATGAAAGAATATTTGCCACTCGACACCCAGTTTGGGTTCTCTTCACAAGGGGAGGAGCAAAATGAACCAAGAGAGCAGACCACCTCATCTGAAAGCTTGCCTTCTGAGTTGGCCAGTGAGAGCACAGCGGACTGGTCACACACTGAAAAGGACAGATTACCAGAAGGCCTGCAAGAGGATTGGGAAGACCAAGAGAATAATGAAAATGCTGCAATGACACCCTCTACTGGCGAAGCTCAGTTATACATGGCAGAGGCAGCTTTTACCCAAGCTACGCCTGATTTGGCCGATTCAGGGCTTTCAACACTTACTGAAAGGAAAGTACAAAATGAAGAATCAAGAATTTCAAAGATCTGCATAGTGAAGACAGCAGAAGGTGCTGTGGAGATGGTGGCTTTGGTGGATGCTAGAGACTTTGAAACTGTGGAAATCCCTGCTGTCCAGATCCCTGATCAAGTAGGTAAAGTTCCAAAAGAGATGCAAGACATGGCAGAGCATTTGAAAGAGGATGACACTGAGAGAGTAGAGTTCTCTTTCATGAAAAGTGACTTCAAGGATCAGAATAATTATTCATTGCCTCCCACCACTGAAGTACAACATGTCTGTATTGAGAACAGTCAGGAGAAGGACCAGCCAGGAAGTTCTGGAAGCTCTACCCCTACCAGAAGTTCAATCTGTGACGTGGTTGAGAGCTTTGAACATGAAAAGGGAGAGAGTTCCGAGGATATTAGCACCAATAGTAATTTTGCCAGCTCTCCCATTCAAGAGCTAGTACGTGCAAATGTAGATTCAGATGATTACCTGTCGAGGTGGGAAAGCTGTACCCCTTCAGTGCAGTTTATGCCATTCTGTGAGGAAGTTCAAGAGCCTGTAGTGGAAGAACAGTTTCCACCAGATATGCAAGTGGAAGAGGACGAAGCAGCGGGATTTGAAATCTCCACACCTCAAAGGACATTTGCATTAGCCTGTACAAACATAGAGGATGAAGAAATTGATACAGAGTGTGGAGGAAATTACGAGATGGAAATGGAGGAGGAATTGAAGAAGATGAATCAGGAAATGAGCACAATTAGTGCAGCTGCCATGCCTCTTCTAGAGGTAACCCAACCCAACTCTGAGAGGCTTGGATAAACTTAACCATCACTGAGTCTTTATCAATGCTTGGCACCAGCTTACACTAATACTGGAGTCGACAGGGACTTCTCTCACTCTTTTTTGCTCTTATTTCTGAACCAAAATTGTTTGATCACTGTATAAATCAAGAGAGATGATAACTGCCACTGAATGTATCTTTCCACAGTTCTGACGTGTGCATGACCATCAATGTGATTTTACCTCACACAATAGCATGAATTCCAAAGAATGTACATCATTGGCACAGAGTTGAATTGTAGTGTCACCGTCACAGTATACTATGTAGTTAAGTGCATGATATTTTGCATGCTTGTGGTTTGTCTGTTTGTTTTGAGGATTCTTCTTGAGGCATGCATTGTGATTATGCCCTTACTTATCTTGTAAAATGGAAGAAGAAGAAGAAGGTCTTTAAAACAGGAGAACCTGTATTATTTTAATTAAGAATGTTACTATAGGATAAAGGCTGGAACATTAAACTTAACACAAAACAACAGTGTTGTTTTGATGGATGAGATGTTTGCACAACAGAATTTTTTTAATATTAAAATTAATTTTTGATTAAATAATAATGATAATTCGCTAGAATTCGATAACAGACTATACAAATAACTTGAATTGATTTTCAAAATAATTTTATTTACATGTGAACACAAATGTCAATATAACAGTGGTAGCTGCTGTTGATGTTACTTTGCAGTGACTGTCTTACTTTCACCGCTGAACTGTCACATGTTTGTTTTTTAACATCTATAATTTGCACTATTTTAGAGAAATCAGCAAGCATTAGATAAGTTTTTGTCAAAACAGTCCAAGTGACAGTCTTGGTGTTCTTAGTGTTAAAAGATACCAAGGAATCCTCTTGATCTGTGATGATTAATAGTGATTCATCTTCCTAATCTTTCCAGCAGCCTGAGGAAGCAGTGCAGACAGTGATGACCTCCGAGGTGCCAGTAGTTCATACTGAGACCAAGACTATCACATACGAATCAGCTGAGGTATTCTATGATCACCAATATCAGGATTATGAACCTGCTTGAGCATTCACATCATACTTGTTATTACTTCTCACTTGAACATTGCTTATATCATTTACTTGTGTAATTTGTTCCTACGTTTTGTTGTAGAGACGTGTCTCTTTCCACTAAGAAATTCAAGATGTCATGACACATCTTTCTGCAAATTAATGTTTGCAAAGCTATTGTTGCTTAGCAGCAGCGAGATACACAGACAGAAGCAATCCCCACCCAACCTGCTTAATCTCATTATTTGGAGATACTTGGACACAATGAAATGACCTCATATTGCTCACTCTTGGCTGTTTCTGTGTGTATTTTCTATGTGGGAAAAAATGAAGGTCGATGCTAATGGTGACACTGACCCTGGAGTTCTGATGAGCGCACAAACCATCACGTCTGAGAACAACAGCACCACCACCACTACACACATCACAAAGGTCAGAGGGATATGGCATAACTGGATTTTGCCAAAAAATACTTAGTGCTGAATGAGGATCTAGCAGTTTAATGTTATTTCTCAGCAGTCAGAATCCATTTCCTTCAACATGCTCAGTGTTTCTGCTCGCCTTTTGCTTTTCTGCACTTTTCCCTGCCAACATTCTCTCATGTCCAACCATTTCCACCATTTATGGGCCTGATGTAATTGACCAGGGAAGGGATAATAGCTTCTTTTTGCCAGTTATTCATAGTTCTGTTCATTGCGGTTCAAAAGCACTTCCATCTAATCATTTTTATCACTCTGTTCATCACTAGTGTATGAAAGCTGTATCCTTGTTACCAAGTACTTTTCCTTTAGGTAGTCAACCCATTTTAGTCTTGTTCTTTTGTTCAGCCCATGCTTTCACTCACGCTTAAATCCATTCATAGACTTTCTGGTTGCACTTCAGTTCCCTGTGCATCACTTTGTCTGGATATGATGCTGCATGTTGGATACATACTGTAAAGAACCTGGCTTTTACTCAGACGTGTTTACATTCTGTCTCTGCCACCGATAGACGGTGAAGGGAGGCATCTCAGAAACACGGATTGAGAAGAGGATTGTCATCTCAGGAGATGCCAATATTGATCACGACCAGGTACTGATGCAGGTTAATCTTTCTGCTAACCCAGCTTAGTTATATAGACAATTTTGTATAGAGCTGTGGGAAAATATCGTTTTTAAAGTAAACTGGCCGCTAGTAGTCACACGTGAATACACCACAGCACACAGTGTGAACTAATGTGAAATCTCTGGATTTAACCCATTCAACCATGTGATGGAGTGGGCTGCCAGCAACGAGGTGGGATTCGAACCTACAACATTCTTATTGCAGATGCAACTGTCTAATCACTAGGCCATCAGCTGCCTCAATATGCATCATATTCTGCATCCGTTCCAGGTTATTGTTTTTATCATAAGTAAAATAAGCTAAAAATAAGCTGTAAATTACAACCCACCACTTGTTTTCTTTGCTGATACTATATTTTTCACATTTGCCAGGTGTGAGGCACCTTTGAACAATAATCAAATCGAATCATGAGACCAATAAATCTTCACACCTCTAATGCTGTAGATGGAGAGAGGCAGAGGAGTAGTGTTTGATGCCAGAGTTGTAGTTGGTTGCAATACCATTAACAATCGACGATTCTCAGTACCATTTGCATAACACTACATTTAAGTATTTATTTAATTAAAATCTTTGACTTGCCCTTAAAATACGGAACCAGTAAACTTAAAACCACATCAACCTGACAGTGTTAAAGTAACCATACTAACTTAAGTATATTCAGAAAATTAGAAAAAGCACCACAGAAATGTGGGTTGCTTTGGGTTTTTTTTATATGTCTGTGGAATCACGGCATACACCACAAAATAAATGGTCAGAATTATCAAACAAATTTAAAAACAGTACATCTGTATTTTTAGGTTTTACGGTGCCTGCCTTGCCTGTCTTTTGATGCTTTTTTTCTGCTAGACTAAACACCTGAACTCTTCTCCAAAACATTAACAGCACATGTCGCAATTGAATAGTTGAGCCATGGTGCCTCATTTGATAATGTGATTTTTGGACCAGTCAAAAGAGCGTCCACTGATAAGCAATTCTGTGTAGCAGCTGCATAAACTCCAAGTGTCTTCTTGGCAAATAAAAAAATAAAAAAATTGCTTAGATTTTTTTTCTTTTGAATTTTTTTTTCTTTTTCTTCTGTGCTCTGTTTGCAGTAGTCATTTACTGGTAGTCTGTTTGAGGAATTGCTACTATAGAATAGACAGAAATGACTTCATTATTTTTGGCAAAGATACATCTGACATGCCTGGAGAGAAGTACTTTCAGGTTGATTGCAGGACCTCCACTTTTTATGTCCCTGAAAACTGATAGAATTTACAGTTTTAAAGTTTTAGTGGTGTACACTAAATGGCCAAAAGTATGTGGACTTCCCTCCTAATTACTGAGTTCAGACGTTAGACAAACCCGTTACTGACCAGTGCTAGTCAAGTACATAGTAATGAAGGTGGTGGGCCTTGTTCTTCTGCCATATGTTTAGTGTATCTCCACTGTTCCAAATGCTGACCTTTTATCTCGACTTGGAATGAAAAGGATGTAATTCGACAGGGCTCTGCTTTTGTTCTATTAATAAAAATATACCCATCAAATTAAAAAATGAATAAAATGCTTCCATGATTGCTACTAATCACGAGTGTAATTGTTTGATTTGTAATGATGGTTTGTGATATGCAAACATAAATGTTTGATTATTGCACCACATCATCAAATTAATTATAACATCAATAATTCAGTGGTTGATTCTTTGCCTGTTTCTGATAATCCTCCTGTCTGTCCTGTGTCCTGTGTCTCCCTCTGGTGCTCTTGCGTGGAATTGCTCTGAGCTAGGCTCTGGCTCAGGCTATAAAAGAGGCCAAAGAGCAGCACCCAGACATGTCGGTCACCAAAGTAGTGGTGCATAAAGAAACAGAGATCTCACCTGGTGAAGTTGGCCAGTGACGCAGGTAAGGAGGGACGCAGGAGTGCCTCCGTTAAGCTGTAGGCTTTCCTCTTCACGTTGGACCTCGCATGCTAAGCTCTGTGCTGCTTTAGCCGTGTATGGTTTTTGCTTTGTGTGTTTCAATGAAACGCTGTTATTGTCAACAGCTCTGCTACCTTGCAATGCAGTGCATTTGCCTTGTTGTCCTAGTTGCCTGCTGCTTAATGCTGCAACCCAGTAGAGTGTATTCTACTATTTTACAGATTTTTACAAAATTTGAGATATGGTTCTTTCAGATAGGTAGCTGTACAATATATTTATTTTAGCATGTTTAGTCAGTTCATGTCTACTGGTGTCTGTATTCCCCAAAACGAATTTGTTTCCTGTTGAATCAAAACATTTATATATTCAAATAAGTCAATTTATTCAGTACCAATGACATTTACTTAAATTGTGCATATTATCCGATATCTTACTGGAAAATGCAGCTTTATGGTTGATTTATAAGACATCTAGATTACATGCATTCATCATATCTTTTCATTTTTACATTCCTAACTGTTTTATGGAGAAATTCTGGGAAGAGTTTCCTGATATATTGTTCATAGTTAGTTTATATTTTGTGTTTAAAAAAAAAACATCTCATCTGAAACAACTTTTTTATAGAGCATTTATCTTTGCAGGAAAATGTAAATTTTAAGGGCTATATTTGAATTTTATAAAATATCCAAATGTGTGCATGTTTAAGTAGAATTATTATATGTATTTTCATACAAAATAACTAGGATTAATTGTTAATTCACAAGTTGTATCTTGCCTTAATATGAATAAATTGCAGTGTAACTTTAATACTATGTTTTAAAGAGCCTCTGCAAGTATAATAAGGTAAAAGTACAATACTAAGGGACATGTACGGCTTCTGACATTGGCAGACATTAATATGTCATTTTTGGGATGAAGATATGACAGAGCCCATATGCATGGCTGTCCACCTGTGCTTGGCCTGTATCTGTCACCGGGCAGTTTTCATTTCTGGATAATCCGGTCTCCTGTGGTCAATATCTGCTTGTGCTGCTGCATTTCTATCACTTCTATTGCTTTTTTCCCATTCCTGTATGTGCATGGGAAACTGTGTAGCTTGTACTTGGTCTCTCTTCTGGTGTGCTGTGTTGTATGTGGAGTGATGTCTCTCTGTGCTGATGTTGGTTACTGCAAATAAGTCGTGATGCTGCAGGATTCATGTGTATTGTGGCATTGGAGCACTTAAAGGAATCCTGGACTTATGGTCATGGCCATGGTTTTGTGCATAGAAACGATCAGAAAAAACTGTTGACTTAAAATACACTTTACAAAACAGTTGTCTTAAGCAGTTGCTGATTGTTATTGTGCATTTGCTTTTTAGAACCATTAAATTATTTTTCTAAGTACAATGAATTTGTGGGATCTTGTGGGATTTTCCAGATCAGACTTTAGAAAAGCTTAGGGAATCAAAAGTAACAAAAACATCCTTTTTTACTTTGTTGGCACAATGTTCAAAAGCTAAAGCTCCAAAAGACTTTGTTTGTAGTACATCTGACACAAGTCTACCTCTAAGACATGTATTTGTAAAGTGTAGCAGTTTTTAATTTGCATTACACATTCACACAATTCATCACAGACCAAAAGGATGGACGAAAATTAGTAAGTAAGGGAAACATGGGATAATCAAACTACTTGCATCAGTTACCACAGTGTAGTTGTGGCTACAACATAACAATCACTACTTGATTATCTCAAACCATGATGGTCACACTTCCCCTGGCCTTAGTAAGTTAGGTTGCCAAAAAATGTCACCAACAAGGCTTCATAAAAATCAGCAATTTACTACAGATTTTTTTAATTGCGAGTTTTTAGTTAGCATGTTCCAGAGAAACATTTAAAGTTAGTGGCTGTATTATACATATGCAGCAGGCGAAGTGATGCATGCAGATTTAATCCAACCATTACTGGATATTCCACGTCGTTCAATTGACCAGTGACAGTACGCCACAGCAGAGACCTCTTATCAAATTTGAAATTTTCCCATCAATCAGGGTGGTGAAGTAAACTTGAGGTCTACACTTGGCTGAAGTCCACACACAGACAGGCCACAGTTATACCAGTCATGGTGAACACAATCAGGTGCATGCCAGAACCGTGTTATTTATTTACTTTCATTTACTTTTTGTTTGATTGTTTGGGGTGTGTTGTGTTGGGTGGCCCAGGAGTCAACGCCAACATGTCAGTGCAGCATGCATACTGCCCGGCATGTTTAGTAGCCTGTATCCGAGGCTGTGGGTTACTTTATTTGCATTTAGACTTTCATACACTGACTGATGTCTCTCTTCCTCTGTTTAGGAGTAAGGGCCAGTCTGGCAGAGGACAGTGCCATTTTTTTCCCCATAACCATGGACGTCAGACTCCTGCCACCTCCGAGACATGACGTTTGACCTCAGATACAGTTAAACCCAGTGGGCCGCACTCCTCACGTCCTGGGACAGTGTAGAATTCACCCCCACACACTCGAGCTTGGTACCCCCAGTGTCCTCTCTACACACAGTGCCAACAACATGAAGAGGACCATAGCTCTGCTTAGTTTTTCCTTTTTTTTTAAGAAATGATGAAACCTCACCGCTAACAGCAATAATATCAAGAGGCCATAAACTCCAGCACTCAAACGCACCAGGATGTGGAGAAGTCTTCTCGGAAACACGATTCATTCAACTGCCTTAATCAGAAGAAATTTTAATCATGAGGTGTTTGATTTATGCAACTTTGATTTATTTATAGTCCAGCACTCCCAATTTGAGAAATGTGGACTGCTTATGAAGGACATTTGAATACGTATGAGGTAAAATGTGGTATGCAAAAAAGAAAAAAGTGCCAACTGCATTGCAAGGCTAACAACCCCTCGCTCTGGTATTCCAATATTTTCAAATGACTAGATTTAATCTTCATGTGAAAAACCACTCCAAAGTGTAAACTGAGTCCAAGTCTTGTACATACAGTATATATATGCTTGTTAGCTAAAACAACTATAATTCTCTTGAAGGAAATGTTTCTACTGTTTCTACTTATAAATGATAGTTTCACTATATTTCATTTCTGTTCACTAAATACAAAACAGCAAAAAAGTAATAGGAAGAAAAACTATGCCACTGTTTGAAGGGCTGCCTCTGGTGTACACCTGCCGTGGATCAGTTTATTTCCCCCACTCTCACAGTTTCTTTGGTAAATGCACAGAATTGTATGTGTGCTTCTGACTGACCTCTGGAATTGGGGCTTCTTTTTGACCTTCAGCCCACCAGTCAATATCAAAGTGGTTTTTTTAAACTCCTGTTGGAAATCCTGTATGCCTCTTCTTTCTCCTAAACACAATGGCACACTCTACACAAAAACCAATGTGATCTTTTGTTTGGTTGTTTTATTTTTGAATAAAATATAATTGAATCAACTGTCCCGCCGTCATAAATATATTTCCTACAAAGATCGACAGCAGGAAAATTACATCTTTGGCCACTAGGCGGTGTAGTGCTTTGCAGGCCAATAATTACAGACTTTTTAAGCTTGTCTGGAATCGGATGCTTTGGCATATATACCACAAATGTGTCATCTTCTAAACCAAGAACCATGATTTCACGCTTTATCACTCTCAAATGAGCTGTTGTTCACTAGAAGTGACTTTGACTCTGTAGAAAACATGTTACTGAATGAGGATTGGTATGTATATGAAGTCTAGTGAATTGCTCACCTGAGAAACATTAACCAATAATATATTGGTTCAGCACCTCTTCAGTGTACCCCAACAATCATTTCGGGTAGCTCAGAAACTGCTTGTCACCACGTTTCTCTCAGAAGTGCACTGAGATTTAGATTGACTTTAAAAGCAATCCTTATTCCAAATGTAGGTACTCAGCCAATGTTTGTGTGAAGTTTGCTTTTTTTAGTTTTGCACTGGAGCTACAAGGCTAATGCAAATAGGATTTCAACACATAAATGGACAACAGTCAAAATAACACATAGGCCTCGATATAGTGTCTATTAAAGAAGACAAACTGGAAGGCAATATTCATGAAACAAACTTTGCTGAAGGACTATATGTGGGGTAAGGGGTCACATGAAAACAGATTTTTCAATGAACTGCCTTTAACTCAAAGCAAAATGCCTAGGCAGACCTTGGGCGCGGATCTGTATGTGAAGTGTTCTGTTTGGAAAAGTGATGTCAGGCTCGGAGCGAGATGGAGGGCTTTAGCTAAAGCAGTGCTGGTGGCAGCGTGTTCTACCGCAGATCTGCTTTCTGCGTTACACACACTCAAAGTGGCAGTGCATTAGAGTGTACCGCAAGTCTGCTTTCTGCATTTCTTCATCACTCTGATCTAAACGGCCCAGTGTTCGCTGTAATGAGTGACATCGTCTGGGTTTAAAGGCTGGGAGTGTGGGTGTGTGTACACTCATCCTGGAACATGGCCTCATACTTGGCTTCAAGAGACATAATATTAAGCTAACGTTCCTTATATTCTCAAACAGCGTCTGCACCAGTATAGGATTATGCACAGCGTTTGTGGAAGACAGTCCCAGCATTTATCATTATCCATATATATATATATATATATATATATATATATATATGTGTGTGTGTATGTATGCGTGTATGTATGTATGTATGC
>JBBMFX010000037.1:27797367-27814976 GCA_037832545.1 Rhabdalestes septentrionalis | reverse complement strand
TCTCTCTCTCTCTCTCTCTCTCTCTCTCTCTCTCTCTCTCTCTCTCTCTCTCTCTCTCTCTCTCTCTTTCCCTCTCCCTCTCTCTGTAATCAGTGTGGAACATATGAAGGAGAGTTATGGTGCAGGTTTTAGATCACATAGCTGGTCTTATTAACACTGTGACCTACCAAAGAGAAATTGAATTCATTCATGTGATTCTCAGATGAGCACTTAGTGTTGCTTCCTATCCAGTTTCTTCATGCTTATGATTTGTAACAACTTGTTACACAAAGTAAAAACAGATTTTAGCATCAACACATATACTAAAAAACTGAGAATCATTTCAGTTTGTGTTTGGACCATACATTATGGACATTTTAAAAACTGTAATTTTGTTCTAGAAATGTCATTTTTACACTAAACATCATCATCCAGGTGTGTTAAATGTTAAGATACAAGATCCTAGTTAACCTAAAGATACTAATTAACCTAAAGATATATCCATCCAGTCTCTAAGCCGCCTTTTCTAACCAGGACCATGGGGATGCTTGGTCCTTTTCCAACCCTCCTAGACTGAAAGCTGGAGAAAAGGGAACAGATCGCCAGTATATTATAGGTAAACCAAAGATCATTTAGAAAAATATACAAGGCCAACACTAAACTAAAAACTAACTAAAGAGTAACTTCACATTCTAACTGAATATCTCTGATACCTCAGAAATGGCAAGAAAGTTTGAGAATGTTGTACTGGATCCTACAATCATTTTATCTTGTTATTTTTATATATATAAGTCTGGATCATCTGGTAATATCATTCTAGATTCTAGAAATCTATGGTCAAAATTGTTCAGATTGATGGTGATAAGAATCAGATGTTTGAAAGCACCAAATGCTACCTCACAGAACTTTTTTGCATTGAAGAATACTGTCAGAATGCCAAAGAAATTGTTGTTTGATAGTTTTGCAAGAAGCTACTCACTTTAAATTAAGAGAAAGAATGTCACACCCTTCACACTGTGTACTGTGCTGTGGTGTGTTTATGTGTGACTTTAAGGGGCCACTTTACATGCATTTTTAGGAAATCAACACATGCAAGTATTACAGGACGAAAGGTTGTTCAAATGTACACGATTTTAACATTAACGTTGCAAATGAAAAGACTCAGGAGACATGTGTTCGTTTGCTGGTTACCTTGGATTGCAAATAAATGGGAGGAAAGGTTTAAAGTGCGGATGTTGCAAACCCTGGTATCTATAACCACCACTGTAAAGAAATTCAACAGATTTTTACATCAAGTCAGTCAAAATGACTTTGCTTCTATTTAAACCCCAGACGTCTTTTCAGTTTTTAATCAGTGGAGTTATACTAATTTATCTTGTGTGACGTGAGACATGGTGATGAAGGATTGATGCTTTTCTGAATAGCAACACATTTGCTTTTGTCTCCATTGACACAGATGATAGTGAGGAATTTTTCCCCCATCAACTCCATCTTTGTTACTTAAACTGAGCTATTTATGGGTTTCATTTCTGTTTGTGACAAACCTTGAGCTGATTTGCTAATGTTCATACTTTATTTGGATAATTGCACTGGCACTGAAGAATATCCATGAGTTTTTTTGTAGGATTTTCTTGCTGGGTATTTTTACCTCTATTTCATTGCAGTAACACTTCCAGCTCAATGTGCTTTTAGGTGGCCTTTTACAGTCCAGCCTGCACTTCTTCTTCCTCACGTCAGCCGTGTGGCCGCACCTGTGGGAAACACATGGAGGCGTGAGGCAACAAAGAAACTGTCAGTTGACGAAGAAGAAGGGAAAAATCGGAGGGATGGCGGGGAGTGGAGCCTCACAGTTCATCAGTTACAAGACTGTTTGACACTCTCGAGAGGCCCAGACGAGGATAAACTGACCATCCAGCCCTGTTTTCCCTCTTTAAACCCTCACAGCTAACACCCCATATGTCTCCGTGTGAGCTCTGTTTACACAGATAAGACCTGAAAGGAGAGCAGCAGAGTGGACAGAGCAGGCTAAACCAAACTGAACTGAAAGTACACTTACCTCAATGAAATAATGACACAAGTAGAAGTAAAAGAGCCACGAGAAAGTAAAAAAAGCTGAGTTTCAGCTCAGGGATTTTCTAAAAGAACTTCAGTGTTGCTGCTGGAAAGAGAAAGTTGTGGAAAACAGCAAAGCAGACCAGGTCTGAACCAGCACAGCAGAATGAAAGTAAACCCATCAAATGCTCATATTAATGCAAATGAGGAAAAAAATGAATTTCATACACCAAAATGGTTTTTGACAAATATATTTGAGTCTACGTAAATGTTATTGATTTATTCTGCAAGTTACTTTTCTTAACCAGGGTTGTGGGGAGCCTATCCCAGCTCTCACAGGACAAATAGCAGAGAGACACCCTGGACAGTGTCTCTGATAGACTGGCGAGACATAAACAAACATAATTGGCAATTAATCTGCTATGCATGTCATCGAACTATTGGAGAAAATCAGGTAACAGTGTCACTCTTAGCATTGGAAAACACATAGAACTGAAACACAAATCAGATGAATGAAACTAAACCCACCTCCACTCCCTGCTGATGTAAGTTCGACCATAAGCGAAAAGGTTACTGAAATCTCGTGCCAGCAACTCAGCAAATTTACCTTAAGCAAACAAAACCTAACAAACATCCTTCTGTGTGAGATACCGGGTCCCTGATGGAGTACTTAGTACTTAGTTCTTCTCTGGTAGAATCTTAGAGTTATAGCAGCTCTTAATTGTTAAGTCTAAGTGTACTAGTGTGAGGGACGTGTTTTCTTGTGAATACAGATGTATGTCGCTCTGGATAAGAGCATCTGCCAAAGGCTGTAAATAGAAGTGAAATGAAAATTACAGCTTGACCGTATTTCTTTTGATATCTATCACATATGCCAATAATAATGTATATATTATAGATAAACGCCCAGTGTAAGGGTGCTCTGATCCTTCCACAATCTGTTTCATGACAAAAGCAGGCACTTTTTTGAAAGTAACCGTAGTTCAGGGTTGGAACAATTACCAGCTGAATCTTGGCCTAAAGCTCTTGATGGACAAAGCTGAAAGCAATCAATGACACTTGGTGTCTCATAACCGGTCCCAGACGCCATTTATTCAAGCTGAAACTGATCATTTGGTCTTGCTTCCTAAGGTACAAACAGCATAAAAATATATTTTTATTGTCTAAACTGTGGATGTTAATTACGTTTTAAAGGTACCCTGCATTCAGTTGCTGATTATTTTAAATTATTTAAATAAAAAAATCAAAAGAGTCATGAAAACTAAACCCTCAAAAACAATCCAAAATACTTCTACAGAATATGGTCTGATTCTGTTCCCTAGCTAAAGGTATTAAAAACGTACAGCTGAGAATAACGCACTACTGAAAGCATTTTAGTAACTTTTCCTGAGAGTATTAGAGGGAATATTGTGTAAATATGATTTATGGCATACCATTCCTGTAACATTTAGAAGTAAAAACCATAATTATTTTCAGTGACACTGGAACAAGCAGAAAAAAGTGAGATGTGTGATTCAAACCTGTCGATACATGTTAAATGTCAGATGCAAGTGGAATTTATATATAAATATAAATAATGTCCAACATAATGCCCTGTTTTGCCATTTTTAAAGAGGTCACAGGACAAACCCAAAGACTTACCGCCTTCATCCGTAACTTCATCCAGAAGAGACAATGATTTAGAGGCCTGATTTTCCCCTGCCATGCCGAGTTTATAACCCAGTCTTAATAAGATGCAGATTCTGCATTCCTCCGCTGGAGCTCGGGGCTCTGAAAGCATCTAGTTTGCATTGAACTTGAAACATTTTCGAAAATGACAACCGTCTCGTGCTCCCCTGGGGAAAGAGATGGTTCCAGAAATCGTCTGTGGACCTGAATACAAGTCACACGACAGATGCCATTTGGCAAAGCTGGCGAGCATTCAGTTTGAAACTTTATACTGTATATAAAAAATGACAACCCTCAGGTCTTCGGAGAGTTCAGAAAGAGAGATTTACACAGATTTGGTGAACTTACACTGGTTGAAAAATCTCTAAAGGCTGAAAAAAAGAAAATTTAGAGAAGTATGTTAGTCACATTTTACATTAAAATGTTGATGCGCTCCGCCTCCAACCAAAATCAGAGAACTGTCCCACAGATCTCTTATAAATGGTGTAAAAACTTAATGTGGACTGAGGCTTTCCTCACTTCTCTCTAGTGTTATTTCTTTCCTTTTTTATCACTCCTGTTTTCTTCCTCCTCTCTCTCAATCTCTCTCTCTCCCTCTCATAAATATGTCCTTATTTCCCTAATTATTCTCTCCTTTTCTGCTCTTTCTTCTCTTACTCTCTGTCTTACACACACACATCACACACACAGTTTTCCTCTCTCTCTGTGCCATGGAGAGGCTGCTGGCTTTGCTGTTTATGTGGTCAGTCTGTGGACAGTGATCTACAGCTTCCTGACTGAAGCAAAACACTACAGTGTCAGCAGAGGGCCATAAATCATACAGTAATGAGATTTTACAATGGAAGTTCTGGTCTCAGTGCATAAACCTAGAAAAAGAGAGAGAGAGAGTCAGAGAGAGCAATAAAGAGAGAGAGACTACAGAATGTATAGAGAAAAACTGAATGAAACAGAAACTGAGAGGGAGAAACAGAAAGCAAGAATGAAAGAAAGTAAGAAGGAAAAGAAACAGACAGAGAGGGACAAAATGGAGAGACAGAGACAGAAACGTGGAAAATATCAACAGAGAAGGAAACAGTGATCAAATGAGAGGAAGAATCAGAGTGAAGGTGGAGGATGAGAAAGAGAGAGGGAGAGTCCGTGCGAAGGCTCAGTCCAAGATGCGTTCCTCCATAGGTTATTTCTTCCTTCCTCTTTTCTCTTGTTTGGTTTTCCTTTTTTCTTCTTTCTCTTAAACGACAATTTTTGGACCCAGACAAAACAATATAGCTGTTCCTGTCCTCTCTTAGATCTCAGATCAACATCTCGAATAGAAACAACAAGCAAGGACCTCCATTCACCTCATGGAGTTTAAACTAATCCGTTTGACTATAACAACGCAGCTGGTAGCCTAGCGGTTCCTGGCTGCCCGCTGCTTCATTTTGTGAATTGGTTAAAATTCTGTGAATGGAAGCTGTTTTTGAGCTGTTCACACTGTGTGCTCTATGTAGTGTGTTCACATGTGAGAGAATGGCTAATCTCAACAAGGGCTTTAATGACATGCATTCAAATACAAAGACTTTAATATGGAATTTGTCTCCCTTTGCAGCTATAACAGCTTCCACTCTTCTTGGAGGGCTTTCCACAAGATTTTGAAGTTTCTGTGGGAATTTGTGCTCATTCATTCTGCATTGCATTTATGAGGTCAGACACTGAAGTTGGACGAGAAGGCCTGGCTCACAATTTCCATCCCAGTTCATCCCCATAGCTGTTGGATCATGGGCTTGGGGTCAGGGCTCTGCGAGGCCAGTCAAGTTCTTCCACACCAAACTTATCCAGTCATGTCATTTTGGAGCTCACTTTGTGCACTGGGGTACAGTCATGGTGGAATAGATAAGGTTCTTTCCCAAACTGTGTCCACAAAGTTGGAAGCATGATTGTGCATCATTGGAAGTAAGAGGCTTAGACCCAACCCTGAAAAAACAGGTGTGTCCCAATATTTGTGTCCATCCAAAAAATGACATCAAAGCTATTGGTCTGATAAAAAATCTTATCCTAACATATCTTTGTTTGGTGATATCATGAGCAAATAGCATCTGCTATACAAGCAGAAACTTGGTTTGCCCATTGATTATTTCTGTACAAAGGGCACCGCAGTGTTGAAATTACATCATGGAACAGCAACTTGGAGTTATGAGTTGGGGAGATTATATAATGGATTTTTACCACTTAAGTGTCAGAAACGCAGATTTCTGGAAGTATAAGTAGTATAATGATCATTTTTGCTTTTTATTACATGTTTTTCCTGTGTGTTTGAAGGATCCTTCTGATTGGAACAACCTTCAATGGCAAAGCAGCCTAACTGTACCACAACGTTTTGGAGTCCATCTCACATAATTTCAACACCTGAAAGGTTGATATTTGTAATCATGATAGTTTTTGTGACATCACAAAAGCCATTCATTCAAACAAGGTTGCATTTGCAGTTTCGTTTCTGTATTTGAGCTGTATGACTGCATTTGAATGCAGAGAGAAGGCTTTTTTCAATTCTTTTTTAAAAAGACCTTTAAAATCTAAAATGTTGTTCTTTGATATGGGTGCTGAAAGTTATGGTTTCTCTTCCTCTTGCACGACTGCGTACAGAAACTGTTTTTTTCTCTTTCTGTAACTTAAAAGTCGGCTGCATTGACATAAAGGCTGTTTTTTATTTACGTATGTAGCCTTGAGGCCTCCAGCACCAGCCAGGCCCCATCTGCTGCTCTTCGGACATTGCGGTCAAACCTCGTCTGCAGTGCCACTTTAGAGAGAGAGAGAGAGAGAGAGAGAGAGAAATAAGAACAGGAAGGAAGAGAGAAGTCTGGGAGAAATCTTCGTTCACTCACAGACCGCAATGTGACTACGCTTATGGAAGCAATTGTGGCGCACATCGTTTGGGTCACATTGTGAATCGATAAATCCCAGAAGCCTGTGCCACTTGACATGCGCTGATAGGCTTTGAATCCCTCCACCATTCGGCTTTGAACACACACACACACATACACACACATAATAAAAAACTTAAGATAGCTCTGGGCTGACTTTGGCCTAGCCATTTTTATTATGTCTCAAATGTGGATTTTCAGATACAATTTTTGAATAGGAATCATTTTTAAAAAAAATCTTGTTACATCAAAGGGAGTGTTTCAAATTCCTATTTTAAAAAAATTGGAACCACAGTTCTAGCTGGGTTTTTGGAACTGTCCTCAGTCTGATCTGACTATAGCTGTCTTCATGGGCATCGTCGGTATTTAATCACATTTCATAATTATTCGTTTGGACCCCTCCCCCACATTTAACAGAAGGAAGTAGTTCACCAGCGCTGTTGAATCTTAAATCTTTCCTAAAAGAATCCACTCCACTAAATCAATAGAAGAACACACACACCACTGGAAATTCGAGCAGCCTCTCTATGCACTGACAATTCACTTCACCTGCATGCAGTGAGTTGGAGGCAAACCCAGAGCGGACTTTCAATGGTGTGTGTGTTCCATCTGTTAATTGGAGTGAATTCTTACAAGATAGATTCAAGGTTCAAGATTCAACAGGGGTTTACAAACACTCCCACCCTCTAAAAGCACGCAGCACCCCACCCCCACCCAAACCCCACCCCCACACACCCCTCTCACATAAAAAATGCTTCCGCCACCCCTGGCTGTCTTGCTTGCTAGTTAACATAACTTGTTGGCTGATATGAAACAAAATACTGCACCTTTCTATTATGCTCACACATTCACAAAAATGTCTACAGTTATACATAACTGTGTGTAGTGTCACATAAGTCACACTTGAGTGGCATTTAGCTCACTTATCCTTACAATCTTTAGTTAGAGGGACTGTCCCCCTGGAGTAACTGAGGGTTAAGTGTCTTGCTCAAGGACACAATAGTAAAAAGTGGGGGTTTTGAACCTGTAACCTGTGGTCATTGGGTACGAAGGCAAGTGTTTTACCCTCTAGGCTGCTAGAACCTTAGCATAGCATAAATGTGCTGACAGGAAATAATAGTGTGCCTTTGTAATCATGAACAAATTTCTACAATTACACCCAGTCATGTGCAAAATTAAACAGAGCTTTCATTTTTCTTTGTGGAGTGTTAAAATATGGGCAAAAACACTTGTTCTGCAGAGGCCAGTTGAGTAATAGGTCTAACGTTAGCTTCCTAAGTAGCAGTAATCATTCTAAAAGCAGCAATCAACACATCAACATACCATTCTAGCTTATTCTGGGGCGCTTAGCCGTCATGTAATGGTGATTTTATCTTCTTCATCTTCAAGACTAATGAATTCAGTAAATGCTCACATAGGCCCCAGCTGCGAGTGCAGAACAGCCTTGAAGGACCACAGGTCCTAGTTGGCATGAATCTCAATATTGAGCAGGCATTAAAAAACATTAACCTGGAACCTAGACATTGTAAAAAATACAGAGATACAATAAAAATTCAATTAAAAACAGTAAACAAAATACACAATTCCAGTTTCTGGTACCAGTATTTTCCACATTGGAAAAATGGCCTTTGCTAATAGGAAAGAGAAGTGTAAAGCTATTGAGATGTTGAGATGTACATATATGCCAGTAACTATCCATGCTTTATAAATATGTGTAAGCATAGTTGGAAATTTTAAATGAAATAGAATAAAATACAACTGGACTAGGTTATAACTGTTCAGAACATTGAAATCAACAACAAATCCGCCGCAATGCTAATGTAATGTAACCATGACCTGTGTTACTGTATTGAACACTGAGTTTCTGTCGTGCTGCAATTTTCCATGCATTTGAATGTGATTTTTTCCAACATTCCATGAAGCTCACCTGGGCTCGGAACAGTTGCTGTAAAAGAATCACAGCATTATAAAGGCCCAGACACACCAAAGTGGTGTTGAAAAACTAGCGGCAACTATTTCTAACTGATGATCGCCTTCCATTAGCAGACATTACAACTGATGGATGAGACAGACATGCTTAATGTGTCTGCGTTAAAGGCATCTAGCAGTATTTTAAACTGTAAAACTAAAGCAGAAGGTAAATAATATATTTTTTGAAAAGCTTGCAAGCTTCAGATGCCTGTATTAAACCCATTGTGAGAAATAGGTAAAATACCATTTTCCTGGTGCTCAATAGGTTTAAATGGCTTCTTAAAAATAAAGGTGAAATAAAACTCATTTTTGTTCATAATTACTTGTTTTAAATTAAAATCGTAAAAAATTGTGTGTTAGGACATATGAACACACTACAGCACACAGTGTGGACTTTTTTCTCTCCATTTGCCCAAGAGAAGCAGTGGGCAGTCATCAACAGCACATGGGGAACAGTACCTTACTCAAGCGTACCTCATTGGTGCCACTGGCAGTCCTGGGATTCAAACCCATGGCCTTCCAATCGCAGGGGCAACTCCCTGACCACCAGACCACCAGCCACTTTTAAAAGCCTGTGAAATGAAGGCATAGCCCATGCTTTCTATTCTATTAGAGATTGTGTGCTATATTTGTTCTCGTAATCACATATTATTTAAAATTTGGATAATCCAACAAAAAAAGGCAATCTCTGATTAAACATCCTCAATTGGCCAAAACAACATCAACAAGAGCCAGCAAGAGTCACCGGGCTGGGGTCCACCGATGCTCACCAACAGTCTGGCAGCTCACCAGCACCCAACAGTTGGCTTGGTGTATCAGAGGCCTTACACTGTACAATGTGGCACTTCTGAACAATTCCATTAAATATGCATAGCGAGAGTCCCTATAGACCCCCTCACAGCTGTAAGAATGCACACACCCTCACACACACACACAAGCTCCCAACTGGTTGCAGGTCCCCGCCTGCTCACCTGTCACGCAGACTGTAATTACACATTTGCGGAAGCCAGATCAAACGGAAAGTGATCTGTGGAATAGTTTCATTTGGAAGAAGGTTTGTTCTTATTACAGAGCTGACTATTAGAAAAAAAAGCCAAGGATCAGTTACAGTCAAGCTCTGTCATCTTTCTGTCTGAGCTGGAGCCTGCTTCTTCTGATTTGATGAGATTAAAACCATGCAGAGTGCCAAAAGCAATGAGGCACAAATACACAAACATGCACACACAGATACAGAAGTCTGCAAACATCTGAGAAAATGTTAGGTGAAGAAATTCATCTCAGCAATAATAGAAATAGTCCAGAATCGGGCTCGTGAATGTGATGTTTCACAGGTGATCCATTTAATGGATGAAATTAAAGTATAAATTAGTTTTTGCTAGCTTTGGAACTTTCAGTGTGATTCTACCAATGCACTGTTTGTTGAGTGCTGCATGTGCGTTAGCTAACTACTCTAGCTAAAAGTAATAAGCACAATTGGTTATATGCCCAGGCAATGTACGCTTAAAGCTAAATGTAATATATTAACCAGTTTCTCTGTAGCTTATCTTTGAACAGTGAAGAATGCACCAGCATTGTTATAGACTGGCCTAAATAGAGAAGACATATTAAACTGCTGTTAGCAGCTCTTCACTGGTTCCCACTTGGTTTTAGGGTTCCATTTAAGACTTTTTTTTTAAACGCTGAATGGCCAGGGCCCTTTGTACATAGAACGTCTCCAGTTACAATCTATCACCAGACACCTTCGGTCATCCAGTCAGCTCTATCTGTCCTGTGCTCTCGACTGAAACTCCAGGTGGACCAGGCTGTTGCAATTATGGCACCAAGGCTACGGAATTTCTAGACAGGGAATATTAGTATTCGATTATTATTTAATTCTAGGTTTTTTCCATTTGCTTAGCTTTGTTTGGTTTTATTTTTTTTGTTTGTATTGTGTAGCTTAAAAAACAGACACCCACTTGGAAAAACATCTGAGAATGTAAGAAGGGGTAGAGCACATCACTCTACTCTTTGTTTTAGAGTTTGTCTGGATCCTTAACATCCGTAACCATAATGAACAAAAGACGCCTGTATATTTTACTAATGTACCCTGTTGTCTGGTATGCCTATAGAACTGAACAAATCTTCCCAGTGCCTGGAGGGCTCCAAGGAGTCAGGAATATGTATTCTGCTGGCTGTATTAACATAAACTAATTTAACTAAAACAAGAAACATAGTTTTTTGCTGTATTCTTCTTTATTTAGTGTAAAATGTTTGTGTTTTTATAGCCTTATGTACTTATACCGCCAAACTTTTTTGCATGCGGAGATAAACAGTATGTCATTTAAACGGTACTTTTTCAGAAATGAGTTGGGGGGCTGTTGACTAGTGTTTGTCAGAAATGTTGACTTTGCAGCTCCTGTTATTCCTGCATCAGATATGTCTGGGCTGGTCAAGCATATCTGAGTAAATCACCAAAACAAATATGTCAGAGTATTATCTTTTATAAAACAAGTTTTATTGATCTGCTACGGTATCTCAGCTAGGGTGAATCAGTTCTGCCTTAGCCAACAATGTTGTGATGAACGTGACTCGTCGTCCAGACAGGAGAGTCACAGTGTGTGTGTGTGTGTGTGTGTGTGAGTGTGTGTGGAATGTTCTGGGTCTAACCCTAAATATAATTTCAGAGAGAAGTGTTTCCTCTTCCCCCCAGCATGTCCGACTCTTTGATCTTGGAGGAGACCTGTCGCTGACTAATGTGAGTAAGGTCCTGACAGAAAGAGGCTGTTGAGACTTTCTGCTAAAGGCCTAAAGAGGAGCATGTCACATCCACACGCTAATATGCGTTTGACCCTTAGAAATACAGAGCTGTTACTGTCTTTCCGCTGCACTATTCAAATAGAAAGAATGATTTTGTTCCACAAAACAGGAACTTCCATATTTCTTTTTCAATGTTCTCTTCTGTTTACAAATACAAATGTGGAACTGCTTGAAAGAGTGTACACATCCAGCAGAATTCTGCTTGTTTCTTTTGGCCAAGGAATGTATTTCCTTAAAATGCAGTGTTGCCACTTATTCATTTAAGGCCCTCTAAGCTAGTGCCAATGAGCTCAAGCTAATGTTTCCCATATACTACTGTTCGCTGTTTTATCCACCAGTGACAATCAACTGTGAGTTAAGCCTCAGAAACAGCTCCTAATGGAGAGGCAGGAGAAAAAAAAAACAGGCTGATTAGTTATCTTAAACGCTCAGGCCAAAGCAAGTGGCTTTCATGTTTTGCATGAACGACTTCACCTGTTGGAGAGAAGCGATGCCGTTCTTGCAAAGCATGCCAGATCCAGTGCTTGGCCAAACATTCACATCAAACAAGAAGGAGAGAGAGCAAGACAGATGCTTTGACGAAAGCTCTCTCGCCCACGGAGGTCTAACCTCGCAGGGCGGTGGTGGGGCGTTGTGGGATTGTGGCCACACTACAGAGGAATTCCAACTTTGGTACAGTGGACAAAAGGCCAAATTCTGGAGCACCTTTCTAATACACCCCTGTTTGACTGAGAGGGAAAAAGAGAGAGAGAGAAAGACTGAGAGAGAAAGAGAGAGAGAGAGAGTTATTTTCATTTTCTCTACTTTTTCCTCACTTTATCGCCCTCTATTCCTTTCTGTTCCACTATTTCTCTCTCTCTCTCTCTCTCTTGAATGGAAAGATTTTTACCCTATCAACTTTGTGGCTTTTTGAACATAGAAGGAATATAAATGAGTAATTTAAATATAAAAGGAATGACCTAGGTGAAAAAAGGAAAAGAATCACATTAACAAAATGTCCCCCCATCCCAAGCAGGTAAAAAAATAAAAGAAGCTAAAAGACAGAAATGTAAATTGCTAAATGGTCCCACACTTGCTTTAAACCCTAAAGGAGACTTGCTCTTATGGTTTCTGACACTGTAGTAGAATACATTTTGCCTTGAGTGTAGCATTTCTAGAGTTACTCCTTCAGCAAAGAATCCTGGAAAAGAAACCCATTGGTTTGTTGGTAATCTTGTTACAGTCAGTGATGTTTAGAGTCTTGTTTATTATGGTAAAAATGTTTTTGGTCAGCTGATGACCTGGAGGTTTGGCAGTTGCCAGAACTGCCAGTAGCACCACTGAGCTAGATACCACCCCCACAACTGCCCACAGCTTCAATTGGTAAATGTGTTAAATGCAGACATATAATTTTACATTGTTCACATTGTGTGCTCTGCTTTGTTCACTTGCAGCTATTAGGGCCTCTTTATTTTACTTTACCTAGAACCTCCAGAAGGAAAATCACTCCCAGTCATAGTAATTCAGTGGTTAATCTGAAACATTTGAACCTCAGTCCTGCTCCTGAAGGCTAAAATAGTGGAATAACTTATTTAGCATTATCTACTTAGATACCACAGAGAAAAAAAAACATTTTAGATTGAATGACAGTTCATTAGGCATTTTAAGAATTTAAAGAACTCCTTCAGTTTCCAACCAAAAGAATGTTTGCCAAGTTGAAATACAATACATTCATGATCCTGGTGCGGGCTTGTGAATGTGATGTTTCACTGGTGATCCATTAAATCTATAAGATTAAAGTGTGAATTTTTTTAGCTAGCTTTGACACTTTCAGTATGAAGCTGCCAATGCACTGTTTGTTAAGTGCTGTATGTGCGTTAGCTAACTTTTCCAGCAAGAGGTAAAAGGCACAACTGGTTATATGGCCAGGCTTGCTATGTACACTTAAAACTAAATGTAATATATAAATCAGTTTCTCTTTAGCTCATCTCTGAACAGTGTAGAATGCGCCAGTATTGTTAAAAGAGAAGACTGCTGTTAAAATGCTGTTATTAGCTCTTTACTGGTTCCCAGTTAATTTTATGGTTACGTTTAAGACTTTATTCTTTTTTTTTAAACAGCCAGGGTCCTTTGTACATAGAACAGCTGGTGCATTGTTTGACTTCCTAGGCTATCTCAGAAGAGCTAGAAGGCACTTTGTTCTACTGATGTTCAAATGATTAATAAAATGTCTGATAACTCTAGGGTGTTAGGACTAAGGTTAGAGTTGAGGTAAGATTTTGGATTGAGGTTAATAGTAGATTTAGAATGAAGGTGGAATTAAAAGAGAATACAAGGTATTTGGTCAAACACAAAAAGACAAAAGATAAAGCCTCTAAAGTGGGCCATCTAAATAATATTTTTTCCAAATACTAACAAAGAAAAAATAAAATAATAATGTGGTTTATGCATATGGAGCTAATGATGTACTAAAGCTGTATGTCAATGTAAATGTCAAGTATTGCTTTGGCAAAACGCGTTTCAAAATGGATTAACAGTGCTGCAGCAGGCTATGCTTCATACTGTTTAATTACCAACAGACACATATGTGCAATACCCCTTTAAAGCCATTCTTTATGGATTTTCTGGAAAATATGCTGGTTTTTATGTGCCCAAAGGGATGACAAAAGTATGAGTGCAAAAACAACAGATTCATCAAAATATAATCACGACACGCTTGTAATTAAAAGCAGGACAATAAGAGTGTGATGGATGTCACCCGCAAAGGATCAGTCCAAGGCCTCTCAAACAGATGGAGGAGGATGTAACAGTGATTACAAGACCCAAATGTTATTGACTCATCTGTTGGGTAAGCATTTTCATCCTGGCCTCTGCACTTCATCACGCTGGCTTCAAAACGAAACAAATTTTGAGGTCAATGTGTTGAATGTTTGCTTTAATTTGAGGATATTTACATTTATACCGGGCAGGCCATATGGGAATCACATTTTAGGCACCCGTAAGTAATTTACCTATCCATCTCCTGAGAAACCGTATTCCAAGTTGTGAGGAGTACGTTTCAAAGTTCACAGTGTGTTATTCATTTAAAACACGATTCATTTAGTATGTGAAAGGTTGCATTGTTAGGGTTGTTGTTTCTTCTGTAGTTTAGATTTACATTAACGGCATTTAGCAGACGTTCTTCTCCATATCAACTAACATCTGTGCTTTATAGTCCACATGGAAAATCTCATACTATTAACATTAGGCTTAAAATGTATGGCTGCCGCCACTCTACCAAAGATTCTACCAGAAATTAAATAAATACACCAGCAGGGTCCTATCTGGTCACTCTTTTTTTTTTTTTTTTTTTTGTAATGTTAATATTTGTGTTAAGCCAGTTTATAAAATTAACATGTGGTTGTGATCCTAAGTGCTCACTGAAGAGGTTTTCAAATGCTGTTTGAGGACAGTGAGGGTCTTGTAGGTTCCACCCCATTTGAACCCAAAGCTGAGCAAACTTAATGTACTTTTTGAGAAAAGGGGGGTCTGTGCTTGATGCTCTAAAAGGATGAGCTGAAACCCATTGTACACAAAGTGCAGATGGGTAACATGGAGCTGGACCATTTTTGGCTTTATATGTGAGCATTAGAGTTTATAAATCGAATGCAAGTATCACATGAAGCCAGTGAAGGGCCTGTTGCAGTGGAGTGGTGTGTGAGCTGCAGAGTATTGAGGACCAGATATATTGCATTCTAGATCATCTGTATAGGTCTTCCGGTTTTCAGATGATGAGTTACAATTTACAGTATTCCAGTCTAGAGGTGATAAGTGATGTATCTGAGTGGCGTCAGTTGTGAGAAACTGTAGTCCTGTTCACAGAAGCATTTATTTATTTTATATATCAAAGAAGGTACGTAACATGTTCCCTTACAACAGTTACAAAAATAACATGTTCTTAACACATTTAGACTGTACCTTGCACTGTACAATGGAGGAAACTGTTATTTTGAATTCTGTATTATTTTACCCAAAATTTGTCTTCACGTTACGGTTTGCCAGATTTCTGAACATTGTCCAACTGATAATAGGCCTCATGGCAAATTCACTTATTTGATGACACTCCACTATATTTCCGACATATTTGCTGCTTCAGTCCACTGAGTCCTGGACCTCGGGACTAAACTTATCATTACCATGAAAATGAGCACTTCTGATTTAACATTCGTCAAAAGAGCTTAGTGACTGGCTCACCACAATGCTTCTGTCAGTCTATGCAGGTTTTAGCGATTGTAATGTGTCCAATGTTGTGGCGTGTCTGTGATTTGAGTGTGGAGGGAATCAGGACAGCCAATACTGACTGATCCACTTTCTCTTCTTGATTGCTGCAGTGTGTTCTACACTTGCACATATTACCATGCAAAACTGACAAATACTTCCAATTTCTTACAAACAACAACACACAGCTTCTTCATTCAAGTGGGGTGGTGGCCTAGTGGCTATGTGTACATTTATATGTACACTGTATAGATTTCAGTTGTTTCACAGATGAACTTTTCTTGTTCAATTCAGTGGGCAGAAATCCTGCAAGTGTTTTGCATTTTAAACCGAAAAATCATGTAAAGAATCGGAGCTGCAAGCTGCTTTCATTTTTTTGAAGAGAATTTCTGGCAGTGTTCTGTAAACATATCCTATCTTGCAACAGTTGCTACGAAGAAAAATTTTTTTTTTGATAGTTCAGTGGTTTCTTGGCCAGCTGTCTGTCGTTAATTCGTGTAAAATACAGTTAAACAGTCTAGTGCTGAATCTATATTTACTTCGTTCTGTCATTACTCACCATGAAGACCAAAGAAATCTCAACACTGGCAAAGCAGGCCAGCGTAAATAGATAGATCAAAGATGCAGAAAACATCAGCCATCTCAGAATTAAGTGTTTGGTACATTGCTAGGAACATGAGCACACTGGTGAACCCAACAACAGTGAACCACCTGCAGACCAGAGAAGACCACAGCAGTGGATGATTGAAGAGTTCATTCAGTCATGGATCAAAACTGCCAAACAGATCAAGAATGCTCTACAGGAAGCAGGCAGAGATATGGCAAAGAGCATAAAGGAGAGAAGACACCGACATGACCTTAGCAGATTTACTATAAGATGCAAATCACTACAAAGCCTCAAAAAACAGAAAGGCCAAGTAATGGATTGCTACAAAAAACTACATGAAAGACAGCAAAGGAGGCCTTGGGCAGTCCTGTGAACAGATGACATGAAGATTACCTGGTTTCAAAGTGATGGAATACAGAACATGTGGAGAAACCAGGAACTGTTCCTGACCTCAAGCTGACCACCTTTTTAGGAGCAGTAGCGAGGAGTTACTCATCATCGCCATTATATCTTAAATATGGTTGCTCTATGTATCTATATATGGAAATATATATATGGTGTGAGCATTCAATTTTGAGCGGATAAACATTTGCTCAACATTCGCTCAAAATAGAATGTTGAATGTGTGAACGTTCAATTTTGAGCAGATAAACAGAAAGAATGCAGTACTGCTTCAAAAAAATTATTACATTAACATTTCAGACAGGACACGTTTACTTCTTTCCTCTATACACATTCTGACAGGTTTTCATGGTGGAAGTTATATAGTACTTATATTGTTGCTGTCCAAAGAAAACGATGTAACTTTTTCTACATTATTTGAACACAATAGTGTTCAAAAACCTGCTCAGTGCTCAGCGTGGCCCGAGTACCACAGTCAGCTATACTCAGAGACCCGAGGTTTGAAAGTACCCAGTCTGAGGACATTATTTGTTTCTTCTTGCTACTGATTGGCTGCTGCCCTGTTCCATATGGAGCTGTGTTCTCGTGTTTTTCGTTTTGTACTTCTTAAAGGCCTGTATTTTTATTACTGTAAATTACCGTAAATTCCGGACTACAGAGCACATCTGATTAAAACCCGCATGCTCTAATTTTAGAAAGAAAATACATTTTGTACAAGCCGCACCGGATTATAAGCCGCATGTGTCTCACATTGTAATGAGATATCTACACAGATTTTTTTTTTACTTTTAAAAGTTACGGTAACATAAACAAGTACATATTGCACATGGTTTTATTTTTCGAACAGTGTCTGTAACACGTCTACCTTTAAGTATACGTACGTATCAGTAACAAACACATTATGTTGCTTATGCTTTTTTACTTAACGGTGCAGGAACAACATTCCATCTCCTAATGACCGGTAAAAATATATACAGTATATATACTGCAGCCTACCAGGA
>JBBMFX010000037.1:27780706-27792042 GCA_037832545.1 Rhabdalestes septentrionalis | reverse complement strand
GAGAGAGAGAGAGAGAGAGAGAGAGAGAGAGAGAGAGAGAGAGAGAGAGAGAGAGAGAGAGAGAGAGAGAGAGTCTGGTCTTTTTGAGAATAAAAAAAAAAGAAAAAAGAAAAGAAAGAATAAAGTCACAGAAACCAAACCCAGAGTCCATATGGCAAAAGAGTGGCTGTGTCTCTTTCTTACCGTTATAGTTTGAGCACCACAAATGTGAAAAAAAAGATAATACTCAAAACACATTGTAGTTAAAGGTCATGATGCCAATACGTCCCTCTGCTTCGCCTGAGGATCCTTCATGCGCAGTCTTGAAGAATCCACTGCCAATCATTCCACTGCCATCTTAGTGCATCCTATCAATTGTTATGTTGTTCCTAAACTCAGACAGGCTACTTCGCAATATTTTATTTTAAAGTGAAATGTGTGTTTTGTCAGCCAAACCAGTCTGTGTTGCATTAAGACATACTTTTTGAATTAAGACAAACAAAAATCAAACCAAATCACGAGCTCAGAATCAGAAAAAGAACTACTATTGAATCTGCTAAAAGGTGCAAAAATGACTGTAAATTATGTAATGTTAAATCACATGAAAAATTGAAAACAGAGAATGGCTTTAGGTAAAATCCTGGGAGAGAAGAACGTTTCCTCAACCACTATCCTCTATTACTGCAGCAGGCTTTTTCCTTCGCTTCAAAAACGGCTAAGAGGAACTTAAGGGAAAGATTTAGTGTTTAAGAAAGCTTTTCATGTCTAATCTCAAGTAAACTACTTTTGACACACTGAACATAATGGTGGTTTTATTGGACCAGCATGCATGTCTTCATTCAATATTTTGACTCACAGTCAAACAGGGAACTGCATCCTGCCATATGTACAGACAGCCCTCTTTCAGAGCGAGTAAAGTAAGGGATTGGGCATTTGTTCTTACTCCAAATTTTATACATTAAAAAAATATATCAAAATTTCAGATCTCGATGTTGAATCTGCAAATATATGCAAAAAATACTGCAAACACTGTAATATAAAAACAAAGCACAACTTAGAGTGGACCTAGGAGAACATAGGAGAAAATGCTCAAACACCGTAACCAGTCCTAGAGGGCCAATGTTCATCACAGCTGCGGAGGGATTCAAAACGTTGTTGGGTTAGGAAACATTGATAAACCAAGGAGTGTTCATTTCAAACAGACAATTTCATGACAGTAAGAAGGTTGCTAGTGTGTTTCTGATCATTACCATTTGAGTACACATCAAGATTCCATTGATAAACAAATGCTCCCCGATAGCACTGTACGAAACACATCCCATGACTTTGACATTTCCACCTGCGAGCTCTACAGTACATTTGCTTCGGTCAGTTTTAACTTCTACTCCACTGTTTCTCCACACAAAAAACATCTACCATCAGTTTAACCGGTGCTGGGTGTCACTTAAACGTGTTTATGAGCCTAAATAGCGTAAAGTTCACATCTGGAAAGGTTGGTACTCCTGGATGCGTTTCATACTAACACTATATGAACAAAAGTATTTGGACACCCCTTAGGGTTTGAGCTCGGTATGCCTCAGCATACAAATACATTTTGGACACCGCCATGCTTCCAAATTGTGGACAGAGTTTTGGTAGAACCTTTTCAATTCCATCCCAAAAGTATTTGGACTCCTCCCCATTACGCCAACAGAGGCATTCATGGCATTGCATTCAAATACATAGTCTTTAATATGGAGTCCCTATACTTTGGTCCATATAGTGCCTCCGCTTAAGATCTTCCTTCCTAGCCAATCCTAACGGAGCTGGGCGGAACATTTCGAAAAACGGGTGGGGAAAAAAATGGCTCGCCCGGATTACAATACGCTCCACGAAGCCACGGAGTCCCACAGACGTTTCAGAGATGCGCGAGGCGAGAAGAGACAAGAGAACATCTTGAGTGTAGCTTAGCTTAAACAAAACACTCCGTGGAAAAGTGTAACTGTGCTGCAGCTGCCCCACTTCTTCTCTGAATACCAATCCATTTTGTGTGAGCAGAAATCCAAATGTGGTCGAAATCTGCTATCGCGTGACAGCCACGATGCATCTGAGGAATAGTGAAGATTAAACTAAAGTCTCACAGGGGAAAACTTTAAAAAAAAAAAAGAAAATTCATTGTGTTCTTCTCATTTCTCAGTGGAGCTGAGAATGGGCATTCCTACACTTCTACTACTGCTGCTACTGATAAGTGAGTACTGGCTGTTCATTCATGTTTTCAGTCCTGTAACGTAACTGGAATATGTTTACAGAGGTAAAGGTACATATATGAGCAAAAAGTACTGAATGTGTCATTTTTTCTTGACAAAACGTGGTGATGCACATTTTAAAAATGACCAAATTAACATTAGCAACCTCCAAACAACTTTATTGATTTTTTATTTATTATATTTTAACTCAGGTCTAAATAACTGGGGCAGATGAAGCAGTTCTCCTCATAAATGGATTGTTTTTTTTTACATTTAGGTTTTATTTTCATTGTGTATTCAGACACGCTCTCTGCTCAGTTTGTGCAGAAACTATTCAACAGATGTTAAAGTGTGGAACTGCATACTTTGGACCTTGCACTATTATGCACATAATTTATGTGATGCCTGTGCTTTAATCAGCTAATCTCAAGTGTGGGGAACCTATTTAAAATTGCAAAGCTCGGCAGTTGCAACAGATGCAGTTGCAAGTGCGTGTGTGTGTATTTATGTGACCTTTGATCCTGACCCATATTTAATTTAGTCTCCCAGTGGAGGTATTAATCACAGTCTGAACAAAGCATATTATTTCAATAATCATTGCTTTCCCATATGGTTGCTGGGACCCTTTTTTTGCAGCCTGTGTTTGGAAGAACAAGTTTAGGCCCTATTGTAATAGGAAGGTCCAGTGGTGAGATTGCCATTATGGTTAAATCATTTCTGTGTGTGAAGGAGAGAAGGCAATAAAGCGCACTCCCTGGGGCTCTTGTGCAGATGAGGGTTGTTCTGGAGTGTAAGGCTTCACTTTAACTCTCCATGGACGAGGCCTGGCACCGAGGGGAAATGTAGATTACTGGACTGCCCCTGACCCGTTCCATCTGCCAGAAATGACAGTGGAGGCCAACGCTTGGCTGCCACTTCAAATGGGGCCCGGAGATAAAAACGATATTTTAAAAATCCACTTAAACTCTTGAGTGTGTTTAAACGAATCTAACGTTCAATTAAGTGGCGCGTTATTGCAGCCTTTTCTAGCAGCCATAAAACTGCCGACGTCAGGCCAGATTAGAGCGTGCTGTAAATTTATGGGGGGAAAACCTCAGGATGAGGTCAAAAGAAAACCAAAGCAGGAACCTAAGGCTCGGCGTCATGTTGTGCTGAGTGAATGGGAGTCCAAACTGAGCTCAGTGTGCGGAGTCCAGGACAGTACCTAATGTAAAGCAGGACGCCAAAGCTATAAGCACCTACAGAACGAACGGGCAAATTAGAAGCAGGATGTTAAAAATCATTTTTAAATGAAGCAAAGTGCTTTCTTTTACCGCAAAAGAACTTTGGGTCATAAACTTGGCCCATGCTTCAATGCTAATGTGTATTAGTAAGATTTGTTTTTGAGTACATTTATTAATATTACTCTGCGGTCACAGTGCACATTTGGATTGGTCACCTGTGTCTTTTATTAATGTGATAATACTTGAAAGGGCCTGCAAGTTAACATTGAGTCAAATTAGTCACCGCTGAACCATTGAGGGTACTGGACGATGACAACAGTGACGAATAAGTGTGTAAAAATTTCAGGTCTTGACTGTTTTCACGTATGTATTTGTTTGAAGCCCATATAAAATTCAGATTTTTTAAAAATGTGATGTGTTCACACAGATTTGTAAACTGTAAAATGCTCACACAGCCACAGTTGCTTGAACTGTACCAAGTTTCATTTCAGAACTCAAAGGATGATCGCTTGGATTAATGTTGCTGGCTATCTTACGCATTGAGAAAACTTGCATCCAAAAGATGTCTTTGGAACATTTTTCATACATTGAAATGTCGTCCTCTGAGGAAGGAAAGTTTTAGTATGTCTTAGGGAAAAAAATGTAAATATTTGCACAGTACACACTGACAGACAGATTATGCAAAAAAAGGCAACTTTTGCAGACTTCATTGCACCTGCATATCTACAGATGTCCAAAAAATCAGCCAGACTAAACTAAATCTTAAACTAAATATTGACGTCCAAGGGGGGGTTTAGTCAGGCATCCAGTAATTGAGCCTGATTTGTGCATGCAGATTTACAGACACGGTTCTTGACTGTCAGAAATAATCTGCACGTCTGGCCGAGGACTCGTGTTTGCTGGGTAACTACGTTTCCATCAAAAATCACAGCTGCTTAAACAGCAGCTTGTAGCTGCATTTGTTGCTGTTTACCTGCTGTATCACAACTTACAAAGGTTTTATTCTGTTCTTCCATTGATAATGACAAAAGGATACAATGACAAAAATGCAAATAACATATTAGCGATTAATTTGTACCTCAGAACTATTCAAATCTTGTTAACGCATGGAATAACTGAATGCATAGCAAATGACTTTAATACGTTTTGAACTGCTTAGTGCACTTTTCATTATACAAAGTGCGTTTCACACAACCAGCAACTAGTATGAACATTTCAACACATGAAACCAGCCTCTTTCACACCTGCGGCTGGAGATCCCCTTTACTTATCAGTGGTTTTTTTTTTCAGTGACTCATCAGCGTGTCTTTTCACAATGTCCATGTCAGTATTCATTCTAAGATTTTGCAGGTGTCCTCTTGTCATTCGAAACCCGGCCCGAGCAATTACCCACTCGGAATGAATGGATGTGCTTTCTCAAATGAAGCTTTAAAAGTACAAAGCATTGAGAGGAAAATCTAGTAACATTGGGTCCAAATCTAATCAGAATCTCAGCAAAATCAAGGTACTGCAGTGTAACTGAATATGCACACTAACTCCTGTGCACATGAAACTCCTTTTCTTTTCATTTATGTATCCATTAAAATGCCAAAGGGCTAATAAAACGTGTGTATATAATCTGTATTAACGAGGGGCTAGTAAAAGCTGCTCTGCGAGCGGCCTGTCAGGGCCAGACTGGCCCAAAGACACAGCAGATATGGAGAAAAAGCAAGGCATGGTAAAGAGCTTTAGGAATAGATGGAGGCGGCTTGTCACTGAGGTCCTGCTTTCCTCTAGCTCCGGGCCATTCTGGGGCCTGTCTGTTTGTCAGCCGTCCCAGAACCGTTAGCTCACCGATGGGACCCAGCCAACTGGAAATGTTCTTGGTGGTTGGAGCGTGGGGAGCTGAGTGGGTTCCTTGAGTTAGATAGACGGCAAGAGCTTGGGAAAAAGTGGTTATGGATCCCAGGCTGGAGTAGACAAGGGAGTTTAAACCTCCAGATATTTTGAGTTTTAATGTGGGAAGGGTTAATAAAAAGAACATAATTTTCAAACACAGGCAGAATATAGTCGGGTCCAGGTGCGAATATAATTCTGTAATGCTGGTAAATATTAGAAATAAAGTGAACAAAGAGCATTGGCATGAAGATTTCCTCTATTAGTCACAGTTTTCATGAAAAAAACTTCAATGACCAACATAGCTAAGAGTGTATTTCAAAAGATCACACTTAAGCTAGCAAAAAGCTCATTGAAGAGCTCAGTTCAGGCCTTTTAAAAGAATCTTCAGTTTAAAAGCTCTGTATGGAACTAAATGTGATCGTCCCGAAGTACCTAATACCTTGGCACTTGTAATTTTAATTGTTTTCTGGTTGGTTCTGGTTGTAGAGGTAAACCAGGTAAACACAGCACACTTCATAAATAAGAGTCTTTCATTAAAATTCCCAATGCTATATTTCTCAGCATCTGTAATATGATACACTTATATGTGGCTTATTACAACGTTTGTCAAATGTATACATTTAGAGGTAAAAGTGAATAGCAAACAATTCTAAACACTGATTATTGTCAGAGCACAAACTGTTTGTTGGATTTAGATCAAAAAAAGTGTTTAAATTGTTACTTTCTAATGAAAATGATGAACAGATTTTCCTGTTAAGTGATCAATACAAATGGCCCCATTTTGCATGTACTGGTTAAGAGTGAGATGAAGATCATCTCCATGGTTATACTTTATGTCAGTTGTTCTAGAAGCATATGGTCACAGTATCTCCAAAGAAGGAAACTCACAGAGAGAGTTCAAACAAGTTTTTAAGTGAGTATTTTTGTTTACTTAAAGCATTTGTTTATTTCACAAAATATAAATGAAAACTTCTGTAAATAAACAACATAGAAAAATAAAAAATAAATCAAATTTGACAGCGACTACATGTTCCTGAAAAAGCTTCTCACCTGTCACTTTTTAGATGCTAAAGGTTGCATCTCAGCCAATTGAACTCAAGGTCATAGACAGGAAACAACATCATCCCCAGTATCCGCCTGTTTAAGAAAAGATTTGTGCGTGAACTAGGACAGTACCTTGTGCAGGACTACTCTACAGGCTTTTTTGCTTGCCTAACTGGACAGTGTTCTCAATAAACTTTGGCACCAAGCTCAGATTCATTCAGACGTTCGACTTTATCGAGTCAGCTTGGTTCAAATTGAGCATTTGGCCATGGATAAGGAGTCTCTGTCTAACCTCAGACTTTATCCACCCCTGGAGAAACAGTGTGCATCTCTCTCCAGAATGTCATGCTGTGTGAATCCTGAACTCCTTCATAAAATGACTGTTTGCCTTGAATGGACAAGAAAGGCCTGGATGCTAACATGAGGTTCACCGTCCATTCAGAAATCTCACAATCGCAGACAGGTTGCCTTTGTTTACATAATAGAACCGTCCATGTTATCCATGAGCATCCAAGGCATATGAAAGGTGGTTTCAGATGTCAGAGCCTGAAAACTAAAACTTGGCGAACAGTCAGGGTGCAGGATGTGTCTGGGTACAAATACAGTTGGTGTGTTTTCTCTGTGGCTCAAGTCCAATGCACTAAATTATTTTTATATGATGCATCATTCTGAATGGGACAATTTTATGTAGATTTTGGAATATTATAACCAGCTCTGATTAAATACAGGAATATTAAGTTGAAGATAACTGAATCCTGGTACAGATGTTGTTGAATCCTGTTAGGAGTTCTGTCCAAGCACTCTTAATGGTGTTCTATGCATCCCTCCAGTCTCAGTTACTGTTATCATGAATAAATCTGCTATAACTTCAACGTACACTACCCTTGGACACACCTTTTCATTCATTGTTTTTGTTTTTATTATGTTCGACATTGTAGATCAATATTGAAAACAAACAAAATGATTAAATGGAATTATGGAGTAAACAAACAAGAATATGTTTTGGAATAAGGTAATGATGGACTGTTGTTTCTTTTTTCTTAGTTAAGTGTTTCTTGCCATAATATGGAGTAGAACTGTAGTAGAACAGGATCACTAACTGTGTACCCACCCAACCATCAAAACTGATGGTCCCAAACACATTAAGAAGGCAAGAAATTCCACTAATGAACTCTTGACAAAGAACACCTGTTAATGAAATAGCATTCCAGGTCGTTACCTCATGAATCTGATTGAAAAAATGCCAAGAGTGTGCAAAGCTATAAGAGCAATAGGTGATGTTTTTAGGATTAATCTACAATTCAGCCAATAATAAAAGCAAAGGAAATCACAGAATGAGAAGTTGCGGGATTGTATCTAAAAGTGTATTTCAGAAGGATCACTCTTAAGCTTTAAAGAAGAATTATGATTCTGTGTAAATAGTCCCCGCAATAATAATTGTGTTGAAAGTTGAGAGGTCCTCAATCATTTCCTTTAAAGTAATAATTAAATCCTAGAGAGGTCAGAGATTTAGATTCTGCTTCACAGTCTAGCACCTGGACTTTTGTAGTTTTTTGTGTCTAAGGTTAAATCAATGGATATGACAGATCACTGCATGGTACATTACTTACAGTCATCTAGGACTCCACGGCCTCCACACAAACAACTGCCAGTTTTAAAATCAAAAAGATTCGGCCCAAATGATTTTCTCCTTGGGGATCATTCTTGGTGTGTTTCCCATTTTCAACATTTCTGGAGCAGGACCTGATGGCTCCTACTCTTCTGCTACGATTGATCACCTTCAGCTATGCACTGTGTTCTGCTCTGGGAGATCCAGGGCAACCCCTTGGTATTCGCTACGTCCTGCTGCATTTCCTCGTGTGAACAAATGCCTCAAACTGAAAGTAGTTAGAATACCACAAAATGACACGATTTGAGACACAGCAAGGGCTTCGATATTGCTGAAGTCTCTGTGTAGCAGTCACTAATGATTCCAGCTGAGTTTGAAATATTATGCACGCTTTATGCCAGACTGTTTCCATGCAGAGGGCACTGTTCCATCTCGGTTCAATGTGACCATTATCCTTCAAACCAATAAATGTAGATGTTTCAGAAGTGCGTGAGCAACACTTTTAACGTATTTTTTTTTCACCAATGACTGTTTTGTTGACGGGAATCTCAAAGGAACAGACTGCTAGTCTGCCCTGGAGCAGCGTAGATAGAATAACACTAATTTCCACTGGCATTTGTAACTTTCTGTAATAAAGATTCCCATTCTGCAAATGATCAGGGCGTGTGAGGGAAAGCTTCCCAGTCTTGATGCATCGTGGAATGCTGCCAAAGCCCCAGGCTCTGGTTTTCTTTCGTTCTGCCACGTTGGTCTCTTCAGATTTTGTCATTTTATATGGTGATTTTAACGGAAGTTGTATGGAAACATGCGTTAGCGTTGTATGGTCTAAGAATGTACCTAGTTTTATCATAACAATAAAGAACTTTCCGTTGAATTGATGTCTTGCGAGATCTTTGTGGTCTGCCTGTGCACTAGCCTAGCTGAATAGCTGAGCACTTTTCTTCTTTTACAGCTCACATTACCAAAACATCAATAGAGTGTGCTCTTATGAGGCCATTAAAACGTGTTGCTTGCATAATCTCCCAGTGGGATGTAACTTTTGTGCCAATTTACCCAACAAATAGCCTAATCAGAATTACCTTCCAGCTTCTACAAAGTGTTGGAATAGCAATCGACTTTAACACAAATGAGTGTCTCATCAGGCAGTGAAATTGGCACAAGAGTGGTCCGCCGCTTGTTAGAGCTGCTCTACAGATCCATGGCGCTTTTTCTTTCGATATACTCCAGCTGACCACTGTTGATTGCTTTCAAACACGCTTATTCATAAGCCAGATTATTAGGAGAGCTAGTAGTCAACTGGTACAAAAATCTTCCAGTGGGAACAGCGAAGCTATACCATTTTATTATGTGTAATATCCCAGTTTAATACTTAATTTGTTCCATTTCCTGCCTGTTTCTTTGATAAGAGGATCTACCACTTTTCACTTAGCCTGGCGAGCTCCCACCCATTAGCCTGTGAAGTTTGTTTAGCACCTGATGCATAAGCTGGAAACTTGAATCGTTATTTAAATGTGCATTTTGCATTCATTGAAAATTGTGGGGTTTAGCATAATTGATTCTACAAATATTCAGGAAGTTAGTAAAAATGTGGGGTTTCATGTCTGTGTGTGGTTTTTCCACAGCTGTGCACGCGGTTCCTCCAAGCGCATTTCTGTATCCCGTATGATTTTTAAAAATAATTGTGAACAGTACCATTAAAGATTTATACTCCCACAGTGTGCATAATGCTTCATCTTGTTGTGACACGTAACATCTGTCTGCTCAGCATGTCCTTCCTGTGACCTTCGTGCTTGCTGTGTTTGCCAGGCTGGACGGAGAGTTTGTCTCTGTACGCGTCAGATGGCCGCTCTCCTCGGCTGGCCCTGGAGAAGAGTCTGAGCTGGCCGTCCAAAGACACGCAGTGCAAACACATGCTGAAGCATCTCCATAACGGGGCACGCATAACCGTACAGATGCCTCCCAACATAGAGGGCCACTGGGTCTCTACAAGGTGAGCACACAATAGTTGATCGGAGATACAACTTGGTTCTGTCTAGAGATGCCATATCTGCACTGATGGATATCAGGCTGATAGCAGCAGAAAGATTGGACACTGGAAGGAAAAGGAATGAATCCAGTCCAGAAAAGTCCATAACAAATCAAGCCACAAATGATATTGTGTGATGTCATGTGCAGCTGTGTGGAGTTGGGGAATGTTTGAGCATGATATTCAGATGTTAAATTAAAATGTAATTAAAAAATCTTTATTATAACCATCGTTTCAATTAATTGAAAGTGGGTTGCAGTATTGAGGATGTTATGCTTTCTTTTACATGTAAACACTTTTGGGTTGCTTCCTTCACTTACAACTCCCTTATGTAACTACCACATAAAGAGCTTCGCTTGAAATGGTTTAAGGATGTATGTGTCGCAAAATGCCACAATACAATAATGAAAATGGCTATTCAGTTCTGATCGATTTTTGATTCATTTTCAAATATGGATTTGCCCTTGTAATGAGTTTCTATGTGATGCTGTTAGCTTTTTATTTCTGGTCTAGTGTATTTACTCTGCGGGCCAGAAGTTTGGGCCCGCCATAAGACTTATGTAAACTAATGGAACTGACTGGTTGCCATTGTTTTGTTGTCTGTAGTAACACAGCATTTATCCACAAAGTCTCAACTATTGGTTTTGATAAGGCATATCAGTTCTGTCTCCAGTGCACTTTTCACTTTGTGTTGACTCATGAAAAATTTCACTCAGTTCTTCAAAATCACACAAATCCTGGTTTACATATCACTGGACAAAATTCTGTTCTTCAAAGAGACAATGACCCAAAATCATATCCAGTCCAAAGAAAAGCTAAATATTTATTTAGAATTATGCATTGGCCTCTCCAGTCTCCAGATCTTTCTCCAATTGAGGTGGCGTGTGTCAAGCCGGGCTGATAACTTCAAAATGAGCCTCCAGCAAATGAGACAGGTCTGTTTGCATGCTGAAAAGCTGCTGGGAGGGTTTGGACGCACTATTTATTTATTTTTATTGCTGGAAAGAATGCCACAATCTGAAAATTGTGGCCTGTAGTGTCCACACACCTATCTATTGTTCCATTGGAAAATATGATAACACTGTTTAGCAAGAAAAACTACAAAAAAAGGTCTGTTGCAGTCCTTTTTGCAGATTAACAAATGACGTGTGTAAACTACACATGCCAGATCTTTTCATGTAACCCACATAATCCTCTTTTATCACAATAGCTGCGAAGTGCGTCCTGGGCCAGAGTACATCACACGCTCTTACCGCTTCCACCACAACCACACCTTCCAGGCCCACCAGTTCTACTACACAGACAACCACTTCACAGCGCCTGCGTACACACTGGTGATCCGGGGCCGTTTG
>JBBMFX010000037.1:27754488-27765352 GCA_037832545.1 Rhabdalestes septentrionalis | reverse complement strand
TCACACACTCACACACTCACACACTCACACACTCACACACTCACACACTCACACACTCACACACTCACACACTCACGAATACAACTTTCAAAATTAATAAATTCACAAAAGCTTTCCAACAGGATGGCTGTTAATAAATTAGTTGTAGTCTACCGTTTCCACAACCTGACCCGCATGGTCTTTGTTTTATCCATTACCAAACTATAAATAAATATAGATAAGTCACACACAAATTACCACCTGTCAATTGTTTTTTGTGGTTCGTTTGAGGTGAGAACACGATCCGAACAAGAACAGAGCCAAATGCAAAAAGTACTGCACCTTTTCGCACTAATCCAGCTGCCGCAGTCAGCGGCGCTGTGCATTATGGGCTTGGGAAGACGTATGTTTACAGTTAGTGCTTTAGCAACATAGCCCCATGGAGCTCGCAGACAGTGAGGAGCTGTGAGGAGGGGCGGGGCCTCATAGAAATTTGGCCCGATGACCATATTAGAACCTTCAAATACTCATAAGAACACAGCAATATTTGCTTTTTTTAGCAAACGGCTCAGGGAAAGGAGGATTAATAGATCAGTAGAACAGTGCAGGGTTAAGGCAAAGAAACTCTGCCAGCAGTCTCCACGTGTGGGATACCCGCACATTAATTCTGACCATTCGAAAAGCAGTATAGGAAATACATCCAATGGCAAATCTGGCCAGCAAGCGATGTGGATGTGGCCACATGACCCATTTTGGTTCGTTTCAACTGGTCTGGACCAGAACACTCAGTGTAGTGTGAAAAGGACCCAAAACGGCAGAAAATTCTACAGTGTTTCATTTGTTGCCCTTGGTCTGGACCAAATGAACCGAACCACATACATGAAAGCATCCCAAGTGTGCACGAGCTGGTTGCTGCTGCGGCGGGGGCAGGGCGTAGGATTGTGATGCCGGCTCAGCATCGTGATGTCTATCGGCCATCAGCGATGGCATTGTCTGTCCACCCAACCCTAGCCCAAACACTATATGTAAAGCAATTAAGATGTATCCACCTTTTTGTCCCACGGCAGATAAGACCACCCCTTCACACTGAAGTTATAATAAACTTAGTCTGGACTAACTTTTGAATGGGACACAATACAGGACAGCAAGAATGAAGAGCTTGTGTCTTAAAGGCTCACTAACAAAAGCAGTAGGATTAATATTGAGGAATAAAGGAATATCGCGTAAAATATATTAAAACTGGTTTTGGTGCATAAAGATCATTTTGAAAAGATTAATGGGGTCTTTTGTCTCTTGTCCACCAGGTCCTGAACTTTCAACTGAAAGAAGGGATTTTGTTGACTTTGGCAATAACAGCATCTTTGCTGCCCTCTGCTGTCACGAAAGGAGGACTGCAGTGCAGGTACAACCATGCTGTGTTACACATGTTAAAAACAGCACTGTTTAACTAAAAGCTGCTGTGTTTATGCACATCACTGTTTTCACAATTTAATTTATTGGCAAAGTTTGGTTAATGTCATTTTAATCTGCAGGCAAGGAGTCGGAATGTACCATCAGTCAGACTGACTCTTACCATACTCTCTGTGTCTGTGACTGCAGCTGGTGCAAAGATGGTCTGCACCATGAATTTGTGTTTACTTTTCTCATTGGGGTCGTAGTCAAATGGCTGTAGCATAACTGCGCAAAAAAAACAAAAAAACAAAAAACAATTAGACCAATGCATTGCAACAGATACAAAGGCTGTTTGAGCATTTATTTTCAGCTGTAACTTGGTGGGATATGGCTCCATTATCAAATGACCTGTCTTCAAATTCAGCACATAGCCAGTGTCTCCAAAGCCTGACAGGAAAGGAAGATCCAAAGCATACAAGAAAGCGTCACTGGTGGAATCTGAAGCATGTTAAGGTGCAAAGTTACGCCTCAGATTGTCCAACAAAGATCTACAGACCATCTGATACCAATCGTCCAATACGATGGTCGCAATTATCAGGATTTTGTCAGCAGTATTCTGGTTGACTATCTTCACGTCCATGTATATGCTGTAGGTCTGTTTTAATCTGTCTGATGGGACACAGTTTAGCAAAAAACTGCTGACTCTTCATGCTGTGTAGGTGCTGTGCATCTTTAGAAGTTAGTTTTTTGAAGCAAAATAATGGTTGCAAGAAAGCTTCTCTCGGTTGTTGCTGGCTTATTACTACTCTGCCTCTTGTGAAAGTGTTTTTGCTGCAGGCCCGATTTTGCATTTCAGTCACATGGCCCTTTCCAGTCATAGTAGGTTCTTTGCCATGTTAGAATGCAAAAGGCAGAACTAACAGATTTACACTTACAAGACTTTATTGTCATCATCTTCGTGCTGCATCTTAAGCTTAATTCAAAAAGGCTTCAAAATATACATCCCTCCGTATTTTTGAAAAGCTTCCCTCAACTGATCTGATTTCAAAGTAGAAATCTTATTGAGTCCAGCTAAATGAGGTCTGTGATGTACCAAATTAAACTCTGTTTTGAACACTGAAAGCGGTTACACAGTACACCTCTTCAAGCCATCACCCGAGTTGCACCTCAGCTCTCTGTGGTGTTAGTTGAAATGGAATCTTGATTCTTTGGGTTGGGGGTCTATATTATATTATACAGATCTTTATTTACAGCCCTATCAAAACTAGGGTTGGGTATCATTTTGGGGTTTTTTTTTCCCGATACTGGTGCCAAATCGATACTTTTAAAATGGCACTGATGCCAAAGCGGTGCCTGAACCGATACTTAACAAAAGCCACAAAATGATGGTGGATGACTCAACAATTTATTTTCATTGAACAAAAATTTTACCCTTGATATTGAACAATATATTAAACGTTTAAATTATATATGAATATATAACCAAATACAAAAAACATCAACAAAAAACGTAAGCCACCTAACCCAACTACAATAACTAAACAGCTTCAAACAGAGGCCCAGATAGCATTTTTAATACAGGGGTGGGATAAATCGGCCGGGGCGTGACCAAGGATGGGGGCGTGGTCTGGGGCTATTAATGGAAAAGCAAAAAAAGTGAGTATACTGAGCTGGTACTAGTCAGTGGAAAACCCCCATAAATGACCGAGCTAACAGAGCTACGTAAACTTCCGCTTCCCGAAAGAGTTAAAAACTGCCTCCGGAACCCAGTTAGGGTACATCTATTCAACAAAAATAAATGATGCATTTAAGTCTGTTTTCGCTCAGCTGAGACTTCTGTTGTGTGCAGCAGACCGGCCATTCCTGAATGAAAACATGTATATCTATCTATCTCTCTCTCCCTCTCTCTGTTTTTTTGTGGCTTCATCCTGCAAGTTCTGCAGTCGGAGAGTGGTCACTATGGTTACCGCTACAACTATGACGGGCACAAATGAGGCAGCCAGGTCTCAGGACCCAGAACATTAATACAAGTGCTGCTAGGGGTTATTTGCTCGAAGAGAACGGTAAATATCATGTTGAGTGTCATGTTCAGGTTTTCGATTTAAGATGCATATTAAAACGTTTTAGACCCTAAAACAGGAGTATGAGTAATACATCACTACATGGGGTCACGGTCTGATTTCAATCTACAGTTCAGGCATTTAAGTGGCACCAAAATGAGGCACTGAAATTTGCGTTCTGTTTTGGTCTGCTACATATCGGTTATATAGGTACCCAACCCTAATCAAAACAGATGCCAGTGGCAACTGAGCTAGAATAACTCTGTGCCCAACTACAAAACAACTCAGGGAAGGTCACGTATGTAGAATGTTTGTTTATGTCGTAAGGTTTGCATTTCTTTTAACCAACATCCGCTGCACCTTTCCCCAGTGACCCAGAAACGTGCAGGATAATATTGTCCATAGAATGCTTTGATAGTTTTTGGTATGATGTGTGCAGGTATAACGCCTGCTTGCAACCTATGAAATGCTTCTTGTTAAAAAAAACAATTATTTGGAGCCCCTATGCAACATACTGTGATATGTACTGGTAATTTAATGTGTTTTATTCTAGTGTGCAATTCTATACACTGTAATGAACTGGAACACAAAAAAAATCTGTGACTGATACAGATGCCTTTCTTTCAGCTATAATGGGGCATTCAGCTTAAATGAAAGTTAACAATGAAGTGGAGTGACATTGAAACAAGAAAACATGTTGGACACAGTCATGAGGGAATGTGCCTTCAATGTGGGAGAAAATAACTAATTTGTAATCTAATCCCACACTATGTTAAAGTGGCACTCAAACCAGGGGCAGTGAAGGTAGCAAGTAACTGGTCTCACGCACTTTGTCCAACTGACAAAAACATTGTTAGCAAAAGCTGAACATGACCAACATTACTCATGGCTGCACTGACATGCCCATCGTAATTGGGATAATGGGATGTGGGCAGCACTGTCTGTTTGGTTACAGATACTGTTAGATAGCCAGGCACTCTTTTTCTAAAAAGGTTAGGGGCCAAAAGAGTCATATTTTAGAGGTAAAGCCTGTAGGGAATTGATGGATTTGAGGAATTATTAAGGGTGGAATGTGATGCAAAGTTGGTTCCAGATATGTATCCTTGTTGCGAAATCCTGTCCGGCCTTTGCAAGACTAAGTGTAATCCTGTGTTACTGAAGTTCAACTCACCGGAGATACTGAGGAAGGAACCTGGGTCGATAATGCCGCTGTTGGGCCGTACACAGTACCTGCGGGGCGCTGTGGTCTTCACTTTGAAACATACTTTCTTGTCAGACGGGTTCGTCAGCTTCAGGTTTGCAGTGACAACATCTGTGAACGGACCTGTAGACATAAAGACAACGTGTTTGGAATTGTTTCAAGCTCAGAACCACCACCCCCCCCTTTACCCTGGACAAGATGAGCAATTCAATTGGCAATATTAGGGGCTGCACAACATGGATAAAAACAACACTGTGATTCCGCAATGAGTAAATATATATTGGATTATACAGAGAACTGTGACTAATTATTGTGGTAACAACATACAGAAAATCCAGGGCTGTTTTGAAGGCTTGTTTACATACTGTGAAGAAAAGAGTGGTGTGTACAGTCATGCATGAACGCATGACAGAACAGTGTGAAGCATGTATATTTATTTCTCCGTATTTAATACATTCACACAGTAAAGCAGTGGTCTGCCCCTAATTGGGGGACGGTGTGCCCTTTGGATGCTACCTTGCTCAGGTGCTCCTCAGCAGTGCCACTAGCAGTCCTGGGAATCAGACCCACACCCTTCTGATTGAAGGAAACTTCCTGACTACTAGGCCATCAGTAAAACCTACTGCCTAATTTTGTGTCCTTATAATTTGTGCCAACAACAGCCCTGACCCCAAGGTGTATCTGGCACCAAGACATAAGCAGCAGATCCTTCAATACCCGTCAAGTCATGAGGTGGGGTCAGAATGGGCATTCCAACTGGTCTGCAGCTACATAGACTGAAGCAGCCATAGACTGTGTTTTCTGACACCTTTCGATCATAAACAGAGATTAATTTTCATAGCAATTTGGTCTAGCGTTCCCTCCCCTCAGACACCAATGAGTCTGGGACACTTGTGGTAGGTAACCACCACAGTATACCAGGAATAAGTCATTCCGGAGATGCTCTGACCCAGCCGTCTTGCCAATCTGGCCCTTGTCAAAGGCACTCAGAAGCCTGTCCATTTTTCCTGCCGCCTAATGTATGCCACGGTAATGAGATAATCAATGTTACTCACTTCACTCGTCATTGGTTTAAATGTTGTGGCTGATCAGTGTAGTGTATTAATGTGCAGATCAGTTTGTCATTCACATGTTAATACATGGATCTCAAGACAGTTTCATCTACAACACAGGATGATTTAAATGCGTCAAGACAGGTTTGGAATGAATGACAGCTTCACGCACTCACTCCAACACATCACCCCCAGTCCATCCCATGGGCCCCCCAGTACACCGATATAACTCTTCTAAGAAAATAAAAATGAATTAGTTGTTTGTTTGGAGGAATCATGACAAAAGTAATAAATGAAAAGTAGATTTTTGCAATTGGTTTAATTATGCCACTTTAGGAGTCTGCCATTGTATTTCACTCTTACACAACTCTTTGTTCCTACAGATGACTACCTACTTTTCCACTGTTGATTGCTTTAAAATCTACAGTACAAAGAATCTATAGATTGAGTATTTGAGGAGTCAGAACAAACAAGCAAGTTAAAGCTCTGCATTGTATCCATAAGTGGATTAGAGCAAAAATGCCAGCTCCAGAGGTCCCTGGTTTCAAGCTGACGCTCTCGCAGACTCTACATTATGTGAGAGGGAAAACACTGCACATTCAGCTTAAGGATACTGATTCCCTTGTTCCTTAACAGATCACAACTGACTGTGGATATTGAATTACATAATCTAATCTTAACTGTGAAATCTCAGTTTTATGTCTCTTTAGATCAGTGCATAGTACTGAGTACTTCTAAGCAGGTGTAATGGTCATATATTTACTGCCCTTTAATGAACTGGGAGCTACATCTAGTCACACCATTTAAGGAACCAATGGGACTCCGGCTTTGGGAGAGGGTGACACAGACAAAACAACAGAGAGGCCCTTCAAGTTTAACACGTTTACAAATCACTAAACATTCCCTGCTTGTTGAATGTCGAACGCAGTCTGGTAAACAGTGACGTCTCGGTTTTTGAAACAAACATGATACCGGATTAGATCAAAATTAACAACAAATTAACCTACATTACAATTTGGCTACTTATTTTTGTATGCCTACTTTTGAAATCTAAATATTTTTAGTAATATTTAATCTCGCTCTGAACTTGGGGGTTAAACATACAATATTGTTAGCCCAATTTGACCTCCATATCTCAATTTGAGCGCAGTTTGTGCTGGGTGGCCCTAGTCAGGAAGTTTTGGAAAGTTGGAAGCAAGGTTTGGGAGAGAAAAATCAAGCAGTGATTTAGGGACACACAATTCTTTGCCTCTAGAATTGAGGTTCAGACCAGTCAAATCACACAACAACTGCTCAATGTGAGTCAGAGTGGAATCTAGTAGTGTTGGTCAAAGACTAAATCTGAATGGATTCCCCTCTGTGTAGTCAGTGAAAACTGCAAGCACAAAAAATATACACAGCAACTTTAGACAGACATACACTTCTGTGGTGGTCTTTCTTTTTCTTTTTTTTTTAAGAACAGGGTTTACGGCAGGGTTAGAAATAACCCTTAGTGCCAGGATCTGACCAGTTTGTTTATACAGCACACTTCACACACACATAATCTAAAGCTCTCCAGAAATGGTAACTAACAGAGTACAAAACTACAAACGCATAGCGTATAAATGGCCAACAAAAACAGACATTTTAAAAAGCTTTGAATGTGAAGTCATACTGAGGTAATACTACTTTGAATATATCACCAAGTGTGATTTCAGATCTTGTATTTCAGGTCAAAGGCTACTGGAGGCACTCCATTGGCTTTTAGTACAGCAGGTTACAGATAAAGTGCTTTATCTGCTGCTTGGTTATGGACAGCCTCATTGTTTAGCGCTTAATGTTAGCTTTATGGTCAGGTGTGTCACTGGAGAAGTTGTTCAAATGTTGACAATCCTACAACATAGCATTGTGCAAGGCAAATTACATCAGAACGCGACCTGCCGACGTGGCACCAGTCACCTGATATGCCGTGAGAAAACACACAAGGCGGAAAATAACCAGTAACAACCATTAACCAAGCCTTCCATATATAACATAAGCGGAGATCAATAAGAAGCTTAAAACCATGAAATCCCTCCAGTAAAACGGCTCACATTTTATAAGCAAAGAAAACGCAGCACCTTATCCAGAACATGAGATAACTGATGTGTCACTATATATTACCATTCAATAGCCCTTAACGTCAGTTACAGCAAATGCTTTTACTAATCCAGTAACGGAGTCTTGTATTCAAGCAGTTATTGTCTCCCAATGCGGTTATCGTCTCCCAATGCCATTTCATAAAATATGGGGGTGTTAATAAGTAAAAACAAGGTATAATTTGACATTATTTCTTATTTACTGACAAATTCTGTCCAAAGGGTGGTCATAACTACAGCAGATCATTTTATAGATGAGGATACTGCAGGTTCAGAATCCGACCAGCAGAGAACTTGAGAACATTGTAGTTTAATGCAGCATTCTGTGCAAAAATGTCTCTACATATATTAGGGGTGGGGTCGAATCCGAAAACGGTATTCGGAAAGGCACAAATAATGTGTTTTTTTACGAATACCGTATTCGGACAAATACTTTAAAAATATTTTTTTGTTCGGGAACACGATGATAAAATAAACTTCCCAAAATTCCTAGATCAAAGAATCCCTAGCTTTCAGATAACACCATACTGTAGCTTTGAATCCGTTGGCTTTATTTTAAGAAATGTTTTAAACACATCAAACACTTTTGTCTTTTCAGTAACTTTCCTGATGACATATCTATTTTCCACAAAAAAAAGCTGGTTCATTTTGATACTTTTAGTTAAATTTAGCTACCATTAGGGGTGTGCGATATGACGATATGAGATCTCAGTCCTTGGTCGCTACTTACTCTGGGGCTAAAGTAAAAAAATCCTGAGCCTGAACTTTTTGGGGGGGGACTTTATTTGAAGGACTTATTTCAAATATTGACAATAATAACAAACAATAAAGTAACAAGAGCTTAAAGTGCTTAAAAATTGCTAAACAACAGCAAGTGCTTAAAGTGCTTAAATAACAAGTGCTCAAAGTGATAAAGAACTGAACTGCTAAACTGAAGATTAGAAGTGAAATCAATGCCATTTTCACATAATATTTCTTTTTTTCTGGGTTGTAAGAAACAAATCTTGTTCTGTTATATATGTGCACAAACTTATTTTTAAATCGCAGACACAACGTCCTGGTAAGTTTGAGTGCACCGGCAGCAGCTCTATGACCGGAGTCAGGGTGCTTTCATATATGTGGCAACAAATGATATATCGTAGGATTTGTGGAATTGAGTACCAAGTGATCCGGACCACTTGAAACGAACCATAGTGCAGTCACGTGACAACATATACATCATTCGTTGACCAGATTTGCCACCAAACATGTCCTAAACTGCTTTTCGATTGGTCAGAATTAATGTGTGGGTAGCCCACACTTGGATAATATTGCAGAGTGTCTTTGCCTTAACCCTGCACTGTTCTACTGAGCTATTAAACCCCCTTCCCACGAGCTGTTTGCTAAATAAGCAAAATATTGCTGTGTACTTATGGGTTTTTGAAAGTTGGGACCTAATATGGTCATCGGAACATATTTGGATGAGGCTCCGCCCCTCCTCACAGCTCCGGGTCTGTCCGTGAACTCCTTGGAGCTATGCATAGATATATATACATATCTATGGGAGCTATGTTGCTAAGCGCTAACTGAAACAAATACGTCTCCTCATCCTATTATACACAGTACAGCTGACTACGGCAGCTGGATAAGTAAAAAAAAGACCCAGTACTGTCTGTTCTGGTTGGGTTCGTGTTCTCGCCACAAACTAACCGCTCCAGTGTTCGTTTGAAAGCGTACCGAGACCACCTCTACACATCTAAATCGCGCAGAAACAAGCCCTGGGCACTCTGAGTTTCTTGCACCAACTGCCAAAAGGCTCGCCATCTCTACTTTCTTCAATCCACGCCCAGCGCCATTTATTTATGAGTCCTTTATCTATTGCTAGGACATCATCCCCAGGCTTCATAAAACGTTTTTTACTCCGACAACGCTAACGTGACATTGACGTATGGGTATCAATCATACCGCCCTTCTCTGCTTCTGATAGGCTTGTAACGTTAGTTAAAGCTGCGTTCCTCTCATATGATTGGAAGATGAAAGATATATATTTTTCCCTCACGGCCGCACGCCGGAGATCCGGCACGGTGCCGGAATACTTTAAGCCCTGTACATTCCATCAACCAAATCACACTATTTGCTTGGCCACTAAGTGCCCACCATATAGAAACAGCGCTTAACCAACCAAAGTTCGGTTTTAATAGGCATTTTGAGCAGTTAAAAAACATTTCTTTTACTGTTGCCTTCTCAGCCACGGCTTAAGCGGCTGCGTCTTTGGTTCCTTACTCTAGGCCACATATATCTCTTTTCCACCAGAACGCATTTCCACAGGTTTCAGCACGAATTTGTGTAGGAAAATGTCACCCTGCCAGTTGCTAGGTGATGCTGATATGTTAATGTAAACTTTCGTTTTCGCAGGTTTGCATTAACCAATCAAATAAGCTCATGCCTGCCTCTGACAGCTGGATCAAGATACCGTAAAAAAAATTGTAGTCTAGGATTGCATGAGCAGAACGCAAATTTTATTAAAAGTGAAACTAGGGAATAGACCTACTTAAAAGAAATTGAAGTGCCTTTGCATCAAAAAATGGGACATTTGGTGTCCCGGGAAAGATGATCAATTTTCCGAAAAAAATAAATAAAAAATACTACTAAAAAAAGAAAAAAAAAAGAAAAAAAAAAAGAGTACAATCCCGGGAAAACCAGAACGTGTGGCAACCCTAATGTTAAAATAAGGAGTATGTGCGGCTCAGTTCGCTGCCACGCAGCCACAGATGAGGCTCTTGATGTTTGGAGCTCAGTAATGGGGGTTAAAATGCAGCAAACATTTATTATGTGTTTAGCATGGTCCCAGTAAAGTTTTAGCTTACAAACTACTAATAAAACTAAAAAAAAGCAAACAGAATGACTAAAACACAACAAATACTGGTGATCTTAGCTTCTCGCTCGAAACATCCGTTCCACCTTAAAACATGTAATGTGAATCGAAGCACGATTTAAGGTGGAATGGGTAATTCAAGCGAGACACTAAGAGGCTAACTGTAGCCGCCACCTAATACAACCGATAAATACACGGTTCTGAGTGAC
>JBBMFX010000037.1:27726405-27745546 GCA_037832545.1 Rhabdalestes septentrionalis | reverse complement strand
GTTTACACTTGTTAAATATAACCCAGATTGCCCAGCTAAGCAAAAGGAGCCAGCATAAAAGTGCAGCAGTGGGCCTCGTATTGGCAGAAACAGCACAGCTGCTCAGGCCTGGCACTGAAATGGCAGCTTTATAATGACTTTGCAACTCTGCCTTGATGTGTCAGTAGAAGTTCTAGCTCAGGTCCAGCCACTGTTTAAAAAGAAACCTCCATTTCTAAATGTGCTGAAACACCAAAGAGGGCCAGTGTGCTTTGAAAGTGTACAAATGTTTACATAGAGTATTCTAGGAACGCCTTACTTGCAAACCTATTCCCAGTGACTTAATAAATCATAAAGAAAAGTTATAAATTACTAAAAAGGTTCACCACTGGAATCACAAACAACACTCCCACGAGGCTAAGCTATTTCTGTTACCAGGGAGTAGTATAAAGGGAGATGAATAATTAATTACAGATATAATACATGGGACATAAATAATAAATAAGTAAACTAATATTAAACACTCGTCTTTAGTGATATTGCGGTTAAGTATTGAGGACACAGCCAAGTCTGCGTCACGTATTATATATATTTTAAAAAGCCCACATTTTAGAGATTTTAGTATTGGTATTTTTTTTATTTGGCTAGTTTTGCGTTTGAACAGGCCAGAAACAAGCAGTAGGAGTGTGTATGATTTGGAAATGTTGAGGCACTGACGTTGGAGAGGTTGGCATTCAGAGAGGGGGGAGGTAAACAAGATGGCGACAGCCTTGAAGCAGCTGCATCAATAAAAACCCGGAGAGAAAGAAAGTCACATTTGAGCGTAGTGACAACGCCGAAAGACTTCAGTCGGAGTTGTTTTACTTCTAAACTGGTCAGTCTCACCATGCTGAGGTAGGAGCTGCAAGTTAGGTTTGTCTTTAAGGCTCCTGAGTGCAATGACTTAGCTTAGCCTAGCAATGCTCTATGCACTAGAATGGTGAGGCTAGCTGACTAACACCTGCTCGGTTAGCCTCTCTGACCGCTCATTCTGGTCGGCCTCTCTGTTCCCTCTTGAGTTTAAATCTATAACCCCGTATTAATTCCAAAATGACAGCCTTGAGATTAATGTATTACAGCTGCAGTGTCAGAAAATGATTTCGGAACTGCGTTTTAGAGCTTTGAGAGCCCGTTCGTGCTCTCTGGTCTCTATGCAGGGCTTTAGCATTTAGCTAGAGTAACCATTGAGGATTAGCAGTGCAGACTTTCTCTCTAGTGATTTGTTGCTACCCTATTTTACAAGGTGTTCTGATAGAATCACGAGAACAGTCACTCAAAACAAAGCTGTTATCTCCACCGTTGCACGTCTACAAGCAACTGTTTATCACATTTCTGTCCGAAATTAGCTTGCTTCTATTGCTGGTTGTCAAACACTAATGTGGCTGGTGCAACCGCTGAGGGTCACCAGATCACATTAATTCAATCCTTTCCTTGTCTAGAAGTAAGGACTATATAGTCTGCTTGTCGAGTCTGTCCGTCACACATTTAACTGTTCGCCGTTTTAAAGAGCTGAAATCCTCATTCAGCTGTAAATATGCGTCAAGTAGGTGCAGACACTCATCTGTGGTTGTTCGTTTACCTGTCAAGTAAAAGTGTGAGATGGTAAAAATCGACATTGGGAAATATTTTACCATGTTTAGCTCAAGGTTATACACCTCACTAAATCACTTTCTAAGGACTAAACTCCTAATTCATATGAAAATATTAGTCAAGTAAATGTGTTGACAAGGAGCAGACACTCATATTTTGAGGTTTGGGAATTTAGGAGAGTATTTACAGACTCTGAGATTAGTACAAAAGAATGATTTATTTTATACCGAATTAAATATGTCTGTAGGTCCAGTTAAGCAGGAATAATTTTGATTTATTTCTTTATCTGTGTGTGTGTATATGTGTGAGACACACATATGCATATACATACATTATATAGATAGATAGATAGATAGATGTGTGTATATATGTGTGTGTAAAGGTGTTTGGTGTCAATGTACTAGTGATAGTCACTATATACCTTAACAGCAATATTGTGATTTCATTTATCGTGATAACGATAAAATATTGATCTGTGGCAAACCCCTACTTTTAAACACTAAGCTTCTATTTTAGCACATATGTGAAGCACACATCTGTGATTATTCCACTAAGTTATAAAGAGTGTTTCAGTTCTTCAAGCATGTTTTACATCATTGTATTTCCTCTATTGCAGGTGTCTTGTTTGTTCAAGGATAAGTACTGGTCGCGGTTTGCTGTGGTGATGAAAAATAAGTGATCTTCTTGAAGGAAAATATACCAAAGAAGTACTCTCTCTCCTTGTGCTGGACCTACATGTACAGTATTGATGTCAGACTGTGAAGATGTGTCTGTGTACTTGATGCTTTAGGGTGCACCACACTGTGCTAAAAGAAAATATTTCACGCCCAAGGCCGTGTTCTGTACTTAGAAACAGGTTTGCTCTGCACTGAATATGTTGTCAGAGATGAATAAGGGCCCAGTCATACCAAATGTAGGCTAGTACCAGCCTGCTTGCAATTGGACAGCGTCTTTGGAGCACAAAAGGCCGGTGCCGAGTAAAGTAGTGTTCTTGTGTTATTTGTTTTCCCCCCTCTTTTATTTTTTGCCCTGGACCTCCCTGGCTCCTCTCCCAGTGGAAACTCTACTGCGCCTGCCCTCTTTCCTCCAGCACTACTGCCTCTCATGTTTACAGTCCCTCTGTATCTGAGCCTGTTTGAAAGCAGTGCCATCATCGCCCATGCTCAGGCATGAATCATCTCTGATGACGATCTAGTGGGTTCCTCTTCTCCCCCAAACCCCATCCCCAATCATACCTGAAGATAAAACGCACCCCACGTTAGCACCGGTGACCACCGACGGTTGAGTTGCACCGGAGTGAACGGTGGGCGAGGGAGCAGGGGGTCAAGAGAGAAAATGAGCGTCGGTGAGCTTCAGCATCTGGACTACCTGACTGAGAATGAGCTTATGGGCATGGACACTTTCATCCACCGCATCGACTCCACCGAGGTGATCTATCAGCCACGGCGCAAGCGTGCCAAGCTGATTGGGAAGTACTTGATGGGGGACCTGCTGGGCGAGGGCTCCTACGGCAAGGTAAAGGAGATGCTGGACTCTGAGACTCTGTGCAGGAGAGCCGTAAAGATCCTTAAGAAGAAGAAACTCAGAAGGATCCCCAATGGAGAGGCCAATGTGAAAAAGTAAGTACAGTGTAGTCCATTATTTTAGTGTTTGTAGAAATTATCTGTGTGCGTGTGTTTATGATATCTATGTATATATTTATTTATCTATCTATCTCTCTCTCGCTCTCTATCGCTTTCTCTCTCCCTCTAGATATATAGATGTGTATATATTTATAGAGAGAGATATATCTGTCTATTTCTGGGCTGGGCAAAACAACAGTATTTAAAATAATTGCAATTGCATACATAGCCGTGCGCGTGCGTGTCTTGTCAATCTGTCCTACCCTCTTCCTTTGTGCTTTATCTCTTTCTGGCTCATGTTACTGCGGTATGCTTCTCGATGACTGTGCTGTATCTATAAAAAAGGGGAAAAAAAAGAAAAGAAAGAAATCCACATTTCAGCACTACAAACGCAACAGGCCTATTCTACTGTCTTCCATGGGAGATTATGAGTTAGAACGGAAATACAATGACTAGTTCGTTCTGTTATCTGAACCAAAACATGTCCCCAGACCAGATTTGGAAACATGTTATTCTGAAGTTTTATTGTTTGGTCAAATCATAGTTAATTGTGACTCCCAAGCTTCAGAGGCCCATTAGGCTGGTATAATATTATAGCAGTGTGCTACCATTTATCATGAATCCAAATTAACCAGATTTTTATATATTTTTATGTGAAAGTTCCTGAAATATTCAGAAAGGGCATTCGAGTTTAAAGGTATGTAGATACATGGTGGTCTGCGAGCTGGGGAGTAAGCTGTTTATTTATGTAGAAGTGCAGTAACCTACAGTGTTACTGACGGGCAAAAACAAGAAATACGCACCTCTGTTTTCAGGCTGTGTTTACACAGATCTTCCCAACAAAATGGCCTTTCCTCTGCTTTTTATCTCACACTGCCGCTGATTTTGTTTTCAAACTAGACCTTCACATATGGATGAAATTCCATACAACAATTATACTACTAGATATTGCATCATCTACCTTAATATATGTTAAAATATATTCAAAACTTTTGAGGTCATTTGTTTATCAAGCAACTTAAAATGATCCCTCAGTTTGTTATATTGATTCAACCAAATGTATTTCTTTTGTATAAGGTCAAATTTCATACAGTGTTGTGTTACACTAAATGCTAATAGCTTCTTTTTTAGACATGCATTTTATTTCCAAATTCCAGTTTGTTTTTTCTCCTTTTGACTAGTGCTGCTTGGTTTTTAATCACATCATGCAGCTTAATTAAAATGCTGCAGTGCCTTGGGGTTCCTCTTTATATAGCGTTGTGGGTTTGGACCTACATCAGACATCCACCCTTGATCATGTTTTTGTGTATGTGTGCTCTGTTTTTCTACATCATCTCACAGGCAGGAGACAGTCTAAAGTGTTATTGGTTTTGTTTGTGTTGAACTAGGGCTGAATAAAGTCTTTTTCTTTACTGAGACTGATCCCAGTACCTCAGTTTCAGTGGTGTGAGTGAAGGAGAGCTTGTGGTTCTTCTGCTTCTCTTTGGTTGTATGTATTTATTTTTTATGCAGTTAGCAGCGTTGTTTTGGTGCGTATGTCTTAGGTCTGGAAAAGACAGGACTAAGCGAAACCATCAATACACTGGTATTGGTTTCGCATTGTAAATTTTCAAGGTAAAATGTTGACGTATGAATCCTTTAAGATTCAAAGAAGACATGTCAAACTGTTTTTATGTCATTTATTATACTTCAGAAGAGCGGAATGTTTAAGTGATGTTGCATCACTGCACTGTAGTGTCTTGGGTTAGGTCACTTATCGATTTCAAGACCATTATTTATAGTTCTCAATAAACTGTGCCGTTCTTTTCTTTTTGTTCGGTAGGTGTGAGGGTTTTATGCTTCGGTGTGTGATCTGAAACTCAGGCTGGGTTTGCCACAGGCTTAATACCAAATACAGCATCAGGAATAATAGGTTTACTTTTGGTGTTAGTTTGTGTTTAGTTGTCTTGAGGTCGGTTTGTGACCAGAACAGTGTTGGTGTTGATGTGTAGACTTTGTGAAGCTAGCTTCTCTTCTCATGTGTTGTAGGTTTAAACAATCAATCACTGGCACCAGACCATTTGCAAAAAGCATGAGTGTGAGTAGTATATGTATTGGGTGTGGTCAGTATTATATATTTGATACAGTGACCATTTCTGTTCGCTGTGTTTCTGAACATGTATATTTACTGCAAAATAGGCACAATTAAATATTGAAATGTTGAAAGGATGCATATTAATTGGTCATTTAGATTTTTCAAAATGAATATAGACCCTAAAATAAAGGCATAATACTTATTTTTATTGATTTTACTGCATTTGTTGCCCTAAAGAAATGAACGTAGCGAAATTTTTTGTGTTTTATAACGCAGATCATTCTGCTTAACGTTCTCCTGTCATAAATTCAAGAGACAAGGAAAATCAAACAAAACGGACAAATCAAATCAAGTTATGCGAGCAGGACAGACAGTGAGGCTGAGTGAAAGTACTGAAAAGCATCATGCGGCCCTCCCTTGGACTTATATGGTCTCTGCTGGAATGCCGTAGTAGCCTCCTCATTCACGGCAGCAATTAGCATTCCTGCTTCCCAAAGGCAGCGTGCCCTAACTGGCAGACACAAACACGCACATACAGACTTTGGAAAGGAACTGGCATTGCAAACACTGCTCCTGTTCCCATAGTCACATCCGAGGAATGCTGAGGGAGAGCAGAGCCTCAGGCCCTGACCACCACAATCGAGATCAGTAGATTAAAGCAGGAGAGAGAATTTTATTCTGATTCTCGTTGTTCAATGAGGATGGAAAACTTCAGTACTCCTTTTGTGGGATTCAGTGAGATGTTTGGTTTTCCAGATTTTTCAAACTTTCCTTTAGTTAATCTCGTAAAAGCCAGGGCTGGATTGTGACAGAGGTTGGTTCACTCTGTTCATGTGGATGTTTCAACAGCTTTCAGTTGGGTTGGGCAATTTGAAGGTTTGTCTCATTGCATAAAAAAATTTTTTTGAAGTCTATGGTTTGTTTATTTACTGGGAGACAATGATCGGAAACTAAATTTGTTTTCAAGTTTAATATCTGAGAGTCTGTCCATGAGTCAGACTCGTATACACTCCAATTGCCATCATACCATCTGCAGAAATTATTAGAGTATAAGTGAAAATGAATTAGGTGTGGCCAATATTGTAGTATTGATATGCTGATAAATTCCATTACAGCATACCTCTCTGAGCAGATAAAGAACATTGCCATGACGTAAAGAACGCAGAACACCTGCGTGCTTCCTTACAAAGAGAGCATAATTAATTGTGTATGAAGTTCAGTGGGTGAAATGAATATAAAAAATCAATGCATTCAGCTTTTTTATACAATTAAATAAACTGTGGTACTCAAAGTTCCCACTTTTTTAATGCTTTTTGCTATTTTTACTGCATGAAGTGTTTAATTAACTTCAGTACTTGTCATAAGTATCCTTGTCATGGAAAGCAAAAATTCATTTAAATTAAGAATAAAATAAAAAAAACATCTATTCCTCAAGATGCACAGTCACAGTTTTGCTTTGACACTCCATTATTTGGCGTTTGTGTTCTTAGGTTTGATTTTTGATTTTGTTTGTTTGTTCTTTCCTCTTTATATTTGATTATGCACAAGAGTTATTGAATGTATAATCAGTTATCCACAGATAGTTGAAAAGGACCTTTTTCTGTTTACAAAGATGGTAAACAGTTGCTATACAGCTACAAGTTCAGTTGTGAAAAATGAAAATGAAAAAAACTAATCTGCTCATTCACACATTACAAAAAGGGTTTTTTGGGGTACATTGGGTTAAATCGCTATGTAGATAGTAGGTTGTCATATTTTAATTAGGGATCGGAATTTAACGCGTTTATTAATATTTTTAACACAATTAACGCTTTACGTCATCGTCCCGTTCAAAGTTTTCAATAACAGCAGGGGAACCGAGTCCCTGATCACTGCTGCGTGAGTAGCCAGAGAGCACAGTTCGATACACAGTGCGCGAGTAAGCGTGTGAGATTTGGAAGAAACAAAATGGCTAGTAAAAAGTTGTCCGTGATGTCTTGTGAATGTCATTTGCCGATTCTGACTCTGAAGGGGAATATTTGCCTTTTGGAAAAAACGCTCGCGCGTCTTCCAGTTCAACTGTGTAGCGCAGCTAGGTGGCCATGCAAGACGAAAGTTTATTTCAAATAAACATGTTTATTTCAACACTTTGCCCATCGTGTACGTTGGAGGCTTCGTGGAGGCTTGTATTCAGTAATAAATGGAAAAAAAAAAAATTGGCTTATTGTAAGTCTGTATGTATGTATGATTAAATGTGATTAATTTGATTAATTGATTGCCACACCATGTAATTAATTGATCAAAAATTGCAATTGCTTGATGGCACTAATTTAAAAATTTTAGTTGTTTCTCTTCTGTGGAAAATAAATAATTGTGGGGAAAATATCTGACCAGCAAATCAGCTTGCAGCTTGAACAGGGAGCATGGTCTAGCTTGTTGCTCTGTTGTCATGTACACATTGTGGGGTCTGGGTTGCTTCCTATTGATCTAATACCTCTACAGGGAGTTCACATTGTGTCATGAGATAAAAGAGTGGAAGCTGTTATAGCTGCAAAAGAGTACCAACTCCATATGGAAGTCTATGGATTTGAATGCAAAGTCATTAAAGGCCATGTGTAATAGTCAAGACATTCCGATATTTTTGTCCATGTAGCATCACTACATTTAGAATAATTCATATAAAAGTCACTTTTGATGTAGCAAGGTGTATGGCAGTGTTTCCCTATGCATAGATTTGGGCAGGCAAGACAGATTCATTAATGGCTGTTGCAATTGTACTGACTTTGGTAGCTCAGTGAGCTAAAGTGGCAACTAGTGTGTGGGTCAGTATCTACAAGACTTGAGTGTATTAAGTACACGTAACTTGACCATTGTGCAGCATGCAGCAAAGCTGTCCTTGCTAAATATAACTGATTATAAATAATCCCCTGTGGTGTGGTAGTTAGAAAGACACAGTCTAACTAGCTAAGGTTAGACTACTAATTTTCATGCATATTCCGCAGATATGAGCATTCAGTATGGCATAAGGATGAGAAAGAGAGAGACAAGACAAGTGGGGTAGGGTTTGATCCAGTGGCATCGTTAGGCCAGGGCATCTGAGACTACGTTCCTGAATGTTTTAGGAATCAACATGGAGCTCAATTTAAATAAAAAATGTTTTTTAAATCATTGCTTTCTAATCAGTAAACTTAAATCAAGTTCGATTCACCTATACAATGTTTCCCACTGGTGTGAAATAGAATACAGCAACCTAACCTTAAATTTTAGCAACTGTCCTGCTTTAAACCCTGTTCAATATGGTTTCAGTGTGTTTTTGACCTGCTTGTCTCTCTTACTGTCATTCAGCGTAACAAATATGGTGATTTTATTATTTGAATGCCAAAACTTGAAATACCCATTCACGCCTCTTAGTATATGATATGCAGTGAGTTTTAACGAGCATCTTTATTTTAAGGACTATTTTAGTTGTTTACTGTTAATTACTGTTGTCTTTAGTGATTATTATTCAGCCCTACCATCATTGAGCTTTTACTGGTGTGTTTAATACAGTACATAAAAATACCGACTGTGGTAATGAAAATGAACACGGGCTACTTTTGTTTTTAGTGACTGCCCTGCTGCTTCTTTTTTTCTGCTGTTTTATCAGTGATCAGAACAGACAAAGCTCACCGGTCAACATGCCACAGTCCAAGTGTGTTTGTGTGCATGTGTACACACCAACACCCTTTTCTTTGTGTCTATTTTTGGCCTGTGGAAATGCATTCTGTCTACAGTGTGAACTGTGAAGGAAGCTCCACAAGGGCTCTGTCTTTCTCACTTGCTTTTTCACCCCCATTAGACGCTTAAGTGTCTAACAGAAATTTTGAATCCAGCCAACCTGCTGTGTGTGTAATATATTGTTCAAATGTATCATTGGCTCATTAATTGGAAAATTACTATTATAATTATTATTAGGGGTGCATGAATATGGAAATGTTGGGTCAAAGTGATTTTTCTATATTAATTAATATGTCAGACAATTTTGAAGACTGATATGGTATCTGTTTGAAGTTTGCCAATTTGACTCTTGCTGCACTTGTATACTTTTATACTTTATTTTGTGTGGCTCTCACTATTTGCCATTTACTTATAGAAATATATAAGTGCTTGTTAGCAGTACTCTACACAAGTAACATTATCTGTATGTGTCTCTGCATTGGTAACCCTGAGTATACTATATGGACAAAAGTATTAGGACACACCTGTTTTTCAGGGTTTTAGCTAGGGCCTTTACTACCAGTGAAGGGTAGTTTTGAAGACATTGTGGTACATAAAAACTTTGTGGAAACAATTTGGGGCAGGCCTATGGAAGATCTTGACTGGCCCTTGTGGATCCCTGATCTCAACCCCATCAAAAACCTTTGGGGTGAAATGGAAATTGTCCAACATCAGTGCCTGACCTCATAAATGCTCTACAAACATGCCAAAATCTTTCGGAAAGCCTACCCTCAAGAGTGGAAGCTGTTGTAGCTGCAAAGATTGGACAAACTGTGTGGTTTATTGAAGTGTCATTAACGTCCCTGTTGGTGTAATGGTCAGGTGGCCCAATACTTTTGTCTATATAATGTTAGTTTGGACTTTAGATTCAAGAGATTCAAGATTCAAGAGAGGTTTATGGTCAATACCACAATATACACTGTATACAGGGTATCGAAATGCCGTTTCACACAAGCCCCCCCCCATGGTGCATTTTGAATATTAAACTAGAATAGAATTTACCTGTAAATACTAATCTAAACTAAAGATATTTATCTGTAATTATCTATAAAAATAGTCTTTTTTCTGTTCTTATATTAAATGTTGTTGTTGTTGTTGTTGTTTTTTAATTGCTTAACTAGTGACACAACAAAATACTCCCTGTACATATGAGTATGTCACTGATAATTAAACGGTCTTCCTGGTTCCATCCACTGGAATAGTTTCCCACAGTTTATTTCGCTCTTCTCTCTTTTATAAAATCCCAACTTTTTAATGATTCACACATGAAAGGACACAATTGTCTGAAGGTTTATAGATGTAGGCAAGAATAAATCTTGTTCCAATTTAAATAGGTCACCGATGGTTCGTCAGAGTGCATAAAAATGTGGAGGGAAAAATAGAAAAATATAAAACTTTGTATGTGAAATATATCACTTATTAATTCACCTCTCTTATGCAGTACAACCCCACAACTGCTTTTAACAGTTTTTGATCAAATTTTGTGGCTGTGATGTTTGATAGCCAGCCTCTTTTTTTTTTTTTTTTCCTTCCAGCTCCAGTCTCTTGAATTAATATATTTCTGCCTGTCTGATTGCTGTTGTACGTGTGATCAAAGGATGTCATGTGAGGCTTTTTTCCTCTCAGAAGTCTTTCATACAAATATACAATGTGACGTGCTTTTAAAAATACTTTTAGACTTCATTGTTTAGTGACTCGGCTACTAGGGCAGTCATAATTACACAGCTACACTCAATTATGAAATTATGTGAAAATTATAATTAATTAAAAATGACCTCACCCATATTTACAGATATTTAGGAAAAAATACATATTTTACCAATATTCTTAAAGATGTGTGTACTAAATATTGAAGAGGAGCTATAAGCAAACTGTTTCCCAGCTGCTACGGGCAAAGGCAGGATACAACCTGGACAGTCGCCAGCACGTCGCAGGGCCACACACTCACACACATTCACACTCACAGTCACACCTAGGGGCAATTTAGTGTGCTCAATCAACCTATCCCCAATCACACGTTTTTTGGTGGTGGTAGGAAACCCACGCGGTCACAGGGAGAACATGCAAACTCCACACAGAAAGACCCTGCGCCCGACCCGGGAGTCGAACCCTGTGAGGCAACAGCACTGACCCCTGCGCCACCGTACCACACCCATGGTTTAGCCATGAGATGAAAACCTAACCCAGCCAGCTTGTTATCAATGTCTTGGTAGTCCTCAGCATGTCACACAGAGTTAAAGATAAATGTGTTAGTGTCAAATAAAACTCCCACTGAAATGTATCTTCAGCCCAAACAGATATTAGTGCTTGTACTTTGTCAGTTTCCCAGCTCATAATTTGTATCTCCAGTGTTGTTTTTTTTGTGTGGACAGTAAAACTGTTATGATGATGTTTCACCCAATCAGAAAGCAGTGATGAATTAAATAAGTAGTCCTTCTAGTCATGCATGAGTAGAGCACGGCACACAATGTGAAATTCTTTCTCTGCATTTGACTCATTCAGCAAGCGGCAGTGGGTAGCTCACAGTGACACCTGGGGAGCAAGTGATGCCTGTGGCATTTCTGGGATTCAAACCCTTGGCCTTCTGATCACAGAAAATTCCTCAACAACCAGCTGCCCTAAAACACCTCTTAATTGAGAACTTGCACATCTAAAGGCACAGGCAAGGTTTGAAAACCATGATCTTCATTTTACAAGACCAATCTTACTTAAATCTTAGCTAAAAAAAAATCAGCTTGTTACCACACTTAATGTTAGATGGGAACCCAGGTGGGACTCAAAACCCCCAATCCCCTGCTCCATAACCTGATGCAGTATTCAGTAGGCCACTGGGCCAGCCCAACGGTGATTCTCTTTTAGTGCTACAATCAACCAGCTTGAGTCCAAGTTGCTTTATTTGTAATGGTTAAACATTTGTTCGCAGTACGGCATGGTTCCTTTTGCCAGAGGAAAAGTGCCAATTTACAAGCAGTTTAGAGGAATTCATGAGTGCCTGAATACTTTATGCAAGGCAAAAGAATCATTTGCACATATTTCTACTGATATGTATTAGAACAGTTTTAAAGATCATTGCTTCTGTCTGAAGACATCCAGAAAGGAGAGCTGATATTCTCCATAATAAAATGTCACAGAGGAAAGAACCTGCTTCAGCGTATGATCTTTTATTGCTCCCTTTTCAGAGGCACAGAATCATGTTTCAACACATCCAGCTCAAATGATTTCAGATGTAAAAAAAAAACCTTTGTTAAGGAAAAAGAAACTCAGTGATTTAAGTCTCTTCTCTGCTGCATATCACTATATCACACTGTCAATGATTGCACCCTGACTGGACCTTGGATCTGAATTTAGGGCATACTGACAGTTGAAAATAGAGACTTTTTAGGGCTAAAACATGAGTACATACCTGATAAAACCCACAATGCCAGTTTCTCATCCCAGCTGGGCAGCACGCTTAGTTTGGCCTGGCAGGTAGCCCAGTCTGTTTAATGAAACACTGCCCTTTAAAGGGAATTCCACTGGTTTTTCCAAATATCCATTTAAAGACTTCTGTACAAAAAAGTCATTCTGAGTGGTTGGAAATGCTGCACTCAAGAGTCAGAATTGATCACAGCAGTGGTAAATTGAACTAGACAGGCAAAGGCTTTAATACCTATGAATGCTACCTCGCAGAATATTGTTATGTGAAGTGTTCACCAATAAACCCTTGAAATCCTGAAACACTGCATTTTAGTTTGGAGATGGTGTGGGCTTGAAACATGTTCAGTTCACATGCAATACACAATAATACCCAGTTAAAACTTTAAATCTCTTTTTTTTAAAAATTCATATTCACCATTATGGGCACGTTTCCACTGGCGCCAGGAAGTGTGTCATACTTAGAACAAATGTTTCCATTACAAATACAGGGACCCAGCTGATTGTGTCACTGCTTCCTAAAAAATGGGAAGTCAACAAAATCCAAGCACTACTCTCTGTGCGGGCTGAACATAATTTTTTGTGAGTTTTCTATGATGACAAATTGATCTTTGATGCTGTGAGAAATCAAGGCATACCAGGCCATCATGAACAAGTTCGCTGAGTAAGGCTTTTATAGCACAGCTGTAGAATGTGAGAAAAAGAATGTTACCCTCACCATCAACATATTTCAATAGACAGAAGACACAGGCAGTTTCCCTGGTGGAATTGGACGGTGAATAAAATAGTTATTTTTGTGTTGTAGATGTCGTGACCCCCAGTTCCTACCACCACCACTGTGTTGGGCTCGATAAGTTTCTCAACAATGGACCATTTGCTAGGTAAAGCCATCCAAGGCTGAATTTCCCTCTCGCATTCACTCCTAGTCTTTCAGCTCAGACAGCACCAAGGACAGCAGCCAACTTTGACACTTTAACTGCGTCAAATGAGAAAAATCAAACATTGTGCCATTTCCGCTGGGGCAGGTCATGGCTGTGAACGCAGAATACCTTTTGATTTGCCAGTGGATTGTGTGATAGTAAGTAAATGGATGGAATTGAATTTAGAAAAAATAACCATGCCGGTGCTGTGAGATTTTACCGGAAACCTTTTTTTTCATTTTTGATTCACATCCTGAGAGTAAAATAGATTATGCAGTCTATCACGACTTGATGACTAACTTCCACAAGATGAAACTGGCCACTTCCTTTTTTGAATTTTTGAAGCATATTTTATCCTTGAACATCAGTTTATTATATAAATAAATCTATGAGTGGGGAAAAAAGAGATCATGCATTCAGAAGTTAGGAGACTGCCTGTGGTGCTGCAATACCAGCAGAATGTTTTCAAATTAAGGCGGGTGCTGTCCGTGGTTCTGAACTTTTTTAACAAGTTACCACACCTCGTTTGGGACATACAAGCTACAGCAACTATTTTTGCAGCATGGACATGTTTCCTATAAAACAATATTTTCATGGACTGGTACAGAAACTTTACTACAACAAAGTGCGTAAATATACCAAGAAGCTCTCCGTTTTTGCTACTCATTTGTGCGAGTTTGTGGGCTAACTTTTTGATGTACTGTTTTTTCAAAGTGTTTTTTCAAAATAAAGGAACTTTCAGACTCAGATAATCAATAAAACATTTTAATTCAGTCTCGGGGACCGATGTTTGGGGACCTCTGAGCTGCAGGGAAGAGTCTGAAAGGCATTTCAAGACCCTGGCTGAAATGGTGAATTAATTTTGTTAATTCTCTATCCCAGTTCTCCACCACATCTTCTTCTGCTTATGAAGGGCTTGATTAGATGAGCTTGTTATAGCCAAATGGCAAATATTGCTGAGTAAATTTCTGTTCAAACAGTGATCAAACAGTGCTCTTCTCCTCCCATATATTTCATGCAGAGAAACTACCCTGTTTTGAACTGATGGCTTTTGTGATGTCAAAAAAACGACACATTTGAAATCTACCCACATGTGTACTGCACTTTTTGCCCCTCCCATCCTCACTGAAGTTATAAGAAGGATATTGAAGGATACATTGTAAATAGAGTTGTATTTTTCACAAAAGAGTAGGGGGTGGTGGCCTAGTGGGTAGGATACCTGCCTCTAGCCCAAGAGGTTCGAATCCTATGTCCAGCAGACCACCACTGGGTTTCTGTTGTAGTTAGAGAATGGAAGTCACTTTGGATAAAAGCATCAGTTAAATGCTCCCATTAAACAAATACATTCATAACTCAGATCTCATCTAGTATGTGATATACCACCAGCTAATTAATATTGATGACAGGCACCTGGAGGGTTGTACAGACACAGCAATGTATCAGAATTTAGCTCTTAGTGTCCAAACATTTGCATGAATGAGGGCACAGCATGGTTTTAAAAGGATCTTGATTGATTTTTTATTAATTTATTTTCTGGGATAAGTTGAACCCTCCTTGACTACGCTTCCAAAAATGGATTTAATCACTTTTGGAACAGACACTCAAACACACACACACACATATTAACACACACACACACACACACATACACACAATGTGGACCTTGTGGGAAATAATAAAATACAAGAAAAAAGTAGTATATGGGCCCTTTTAGGCCAGAATATGATGTACAGCAGTGCCAAGCAAAGGAAATTCAGCACAACGGACAGCACCTTGAAAACGTGCTCAAAAGCAAACCGCTATCGCATACCTCAGACGCTTGTCTGTACATTGTTTATTGTGTAATTTATAGCAGTTAGTTTGCAGGCTAGTATTTCACCAAGTTGTTAAAATGTCAGTATAACCCATAGAGGCATAAAGGAAGAAGAGGAAGGGAAATGGAGTCATAAAGCTGGAGGGTAGTGTTGGAGGCGATGAGAAATGAAATGATGACCGTCATTTGCCACTGGCGCCATGGCCAGTAGGGTTGCTGTTGTAGTTTTTCATTTTTATGGTGCAAGTATCTATATTATCTCTAGACTTTCAGTACGTTCGCACTCTCTCCTCTTTTTCATTAAAGAGTGTAAACTGCAGCTCCAGAGGGCAATGAGGAGAAGATCTCCTTCAACTGCACACCTAAATAAGAACCTGTGATGACTTATAAACCATATGCAAGTGAGGTCAGAGTTATGGCACAGATTAGCGCAAGCCTGCAAACCACAGTTCATCAGTGTCAAGGAAGAGAATGGGATTAAGATGGAAGAGTGCTGATTTGGCAGAAATAAACCTCTGTCATGCAGCAGATGAGCTTGGGGAGATATTGAGGAATCCAGGTGCTGAGCAGGCCTGGAGATAATTATCATAATTCTGCATTTAGAGCCACACTCTGCTTTACTACACACCTGAAGCGACACACTTCACTACATTTTAGAAGAATGCATATATACGAATGATCTATTTGTCTATTTATCTATCTACCTGTCTATTAGGGGTGTGCAAAGCGGCCGCTATTCATATCTGTATTTGTATTTGTATTTGTTAAAGGGGAAAACTATTCGTATTTTTATTTGTATTCGAATAAAATTCATAATGCAGCATGCAAACTCCATCCAACCCTGCACACAGTGTGAACAGCACGAAATTCCTCCTCTGCATTTAACCCATTCACCAAGTGAAGTAGGGGGCAGGCAGGAACACGGTGACCATGGACCAGTGTGTGGGGACGGTACCATGCTCAGGGTACCTCAGAGGTGCCTAGCGGGGTTCAGGATCGACCCATGACTTTCTGATCGCAGGGCGAGTGCCCTAACCCTCGAGCATGTGACCAGGGTATTCGTCTTTATACCGTATTTGTAAAAAACAAGTTGTTTGTGCTATTCCGAATACCGTATTTGGGTTTGGCCAAACTCCTACTTACTAACTAACTAACTAACTAACTAACTATCTATTTATCTATCTATCTATTAGGGGTGTGCAGAGCGGCCGCTATTTGTATCGGTATTTGTATTTGTTAAAAGGGAAAATGATTCGTATTCGTATTTGTAGCTATTTGTATTCGGGTAAAATGCAGCGTGCAAACATCAGAATCTCCTCCTGAACTTGAACCCATTCACCAAGTGAAGTAGCGGGCAGCCATGAATTCTGCACCCGTGTGGAGAAGTGTGTGGAGACGGTGTAGGGGAGCAGTGTGTGGGGAGCGGAGTGTGGGGAGTGGTGTGTGGTAACGGTACTTACTCAGGGTACCTCTCTGTCTCTCTGTCTATCCATGTATCTGTCTATCTGTCTATCTATCTGTCCATCCATCTATCTACAGCAGAAATTGATTTTATCAGAACGTTAATTCTTCATTGCGAAAAATTTCCATCGCTAACTGTTTGGGAGTGTGTTGTGTTTGATTGTTACATGTTAGATGAGGGGTCAGTCAGTGTTATGAGGACAGCTGAGACGCACAGGTGCAACACTGCAGCGCTGCTGAGGGCTTCTCACACTGCGGCGAGCTGCAGGCAGGGGTCAAAGATAAACACACACAAACAGGTCTACTTCAACATCTGTGTGTTTTATTTTGAGCGCTGTCTCTATATGGGTAACAATGTCGGTGTCCCGGTTTTCGGCATTTGCGGTTTCACCTCTCTGCGTGTGTAGTGTTTCTGCTCTCATCTTATCTCCTGTTCCTTGTTTCATCATGTGTATAAGAAGTCCTCTCATTTCTCTGCCTCATGTCCTGAGTCTGTTCAGCTGTGTTTCATTTGTGTTTTCCACTGGCACAAAGAACTGTGCTTTACTGCGGACAAATTATTTTCTTTGCAAATAAAGTGGCCTCTATCTGAGCCATACCTGTGATGCTCGACGGCAGGGCTGTAAGTGGACCACAGCTGAGCTGACTGCATCACTGCTTTCTGATTGGTTGAAATGGGTCATCACACCATGGAAAGAGGTAACTAGTTTTTCACTGTCTGCACAAAAAGCAACAATGAAGAGACACACTAACAACTGGGACATTTATGAAGTACAGGCGCTACCGTCTGTTTAGACAAATAGATTCCATGGGAATTTTCCATGATGCTAACAAATGTATCTTTAATGCTGTGAGGAACGTGAAGGTGCACAAAGACACAGCTTATGTATGAAGGAAAAAATAGAAAACTCAAATTAGAAATAAAAACTAAAAGCCTACAATAACAAAAGCAGCTCTTCAAAATAGCCACCCTTTGCTCTGATTACTGCTTTGCACACTCTTGGCATTCTCTCGATGAGCTTCAAGAGGTTGTCACCTGAAATGGTTTTCCAACAGTCTTGAAGGAGTTCCCAGAGGTGTTTAGCAGTAAACACCTGTGTGCAAAGCAGTAATCAGAGCAAAGGGTGAAGAAACTAGAATATAACACATAATTCCGCATGTGTTCATTCATAGTTTTGATGCCTTCAGTGAGAATCTACCAAAGTAAATTGTCATGAAAATAAAGAAAACACCTTGAATGAGAAGGTGTGTCCAAACGTTTGGCCTTCACTGTATATGCTAGCTCCCTCAGACAGGGGGTGGGATTGGAAGAGCAGACACTGTGAGGTAAACAAAAAAAGAATTTTGGAACATTCAAATTATTTATGTTATGTTTTCACTGAACTTTTAAACAGAGAATTACATGAAGGAAACTTACATAGCATTTATATTAGAATTATATGATGGAAACTGCCACCCACCAACAGTGACAAACAGCCTGAGTTGAATGAAACAGCATTTTGTTTGAATATTTAGGGGTTTTTATGTACTCTATTGGAATTTGTTACTGAATACATTGAGGACATTGTGTTCGGGATTCAGCCCTCACTACTTTTTCAGTATCGGGCCCAAATGCAGATTTGATCATTTACTCTGGAGGACTCTGCTTTTCTCCCTGACACTTAAACCACTTGTCTTTTATGTTCATTTTTACAGGAACTTAAATAAACAAATGGCTATTCTGTATTTTACTATACTTGCCTTTTATTTCTCTCCTCTGCATTTTGTGTGCATCACTCAGAAAAGCACCTTGTAAACTTGCAATGCACATAAAAGTATACTATTTATTAGAACAGTTTATAAAACATATTTTTATTTAAACAACTTACAGTGTGTGAAATGAGACAGGATTGTTTGGATGTGGTTTTCCAATAGCAGAGAGAGTGAGAGAAGTGAGTTCCATGTCACCTGCACGGAGCAACTTCAAAATGATTCAATACCTGATTCAATACAGCGGCGAGGAACAAATAAAAGAGTTTGCGATGCTCTCATTAACTTTGATCTATAAACAAAGCTGTGCAGTTTTCAAAGCTCTTCATTATCTAAATGCACTACCAGGCCTTTTAAAAAGCAGTCAGGGACATCTTCTCCTGCACATCGAAGAACAATACTTGCAGCAATAATTGCAAAGTGCAGAGGGATCAAAGCCCTGCGAAAGTAATTATGAGAAAACACGGAAACACAGCAGTGGTGTGTATGTGTGTGTGTGTGTGTGAGAGAGAGAGAGTGCAGGGTAATGATGACTGTCTGCTCTCCTAAAGCCCTGCAGTGTGTTGGAGTGAGTGGACAGTAAAGCCACAGCAAGGATAAACACGTCTGGGCCCAGCTCTGCTGTGCACCAGCTGTGTTTGACCTGAGGTGTGACATCCATGTGTTCAGCATTTAATCCTGCACTGGCTATTGCTCTACCTCCCTCCATCTCTGTCTCTCTCTGTCTCTCTCTCTCTCTCTCTCT
>JBBMFX010000037.1:27687155-27701998 GCA_037832545.1 Rhabdalestes septentrionalis | reverse complement strand
TCACAGTTAGCTTTCACTCAGTGTTATCGACAGAGCTACTCTACCAACACACTTATTGATCCAGTATTGATTGGTCTCCAAAGGCCTGTTCATTGAGCCCTACACAGTGCTTAAGGCTGGCTTTCCTGTGGATGTCATGCGTCGCTCAGTGTGAGCATAGCAGAGTGCTCAGTGGTGTGTGTAGCATTTCCCAGGAGGGATTAAAATCTAATAGCATTTTCCAAGATGGATTAAAATCCGTATATTTGCTATTTATAACAGCGCAAAAAAATCTAATAATCATACATGCATGTACAGTATGTCAGCACCAAATCAAACCCGATTCTGGAGTACCACTACATACTTACAAGGGGATTACTGGGTGCTGTCCAAAATCAAGTCTAGCAGAGCAAACATTTGGACATTCACAGTAACTGCACATAACTATTACACTACAGACATTATTTCAATAAACTGAGGGAATGCAGGAATTGCTTCTTTTAAAAACAAAAGCTAAAAATAACTGCCAATAATGACATGATACTAATTACATGAGAGGTTACTGAAGAATGAATTGATGCCCATCAATATCCTTACCTCTCATGTCTAGACTGGCTGCTCTGTGGCTGCTGTCAAACTTCCACTTTTTGATGGTGAAGTAGGGGCTGGCTCCCTCCAGGCTGGCATGGCGTCTGAGCCGTGATAGGAAGTGAAGCATGGTGCCCTGCCCTGAGCCTGAGCCTCCACCTGCTCCACCTCCAGCTGTTCCACCTACTCCTGTTGCTGAGGAAGAAACAGGGTCACCATCTGTCCTCATACCAGCGCTTCCTATTACCTCCACCTGCAACAGAGAGAGAGCAAGATCAGAAATTGCAGGTCTTACAACTGAAAATTAAAATTCCCTGGCAGGGGTGGGCATGGACAATATCTCCAATTTAGAGATCGGAAGCAATAGTTTGACTACAACATCACTAATTGACGTTCTGGCACAAAACTGAGACTGCTTTTGAAAATGATATAATCAGTATTTCAGCTTTAGGCAGAACACTGTTGATGTCAAGTAAATCTGATGAAGTCCTTCATGTTAGAAGTACGAGATTGGTTGGCTGATGTATGTCAGACAGCTAGTTTAGTTTACATCTCTTGGCAGACGTGACAGAATTGGTGATAACTGTTCTCCTCCAAGTGTGTTGAGCTGTCCTGTGCCTTTGAATTATGATAGTGCTTCAAAGGACCTGGAGGGCGTTTGTATTAGTCTTCAAACTCCCAGATTGGTACCATCATGTAAAAAACTGACAAACAAAATGGGCAATCAGCCACCCCACCCCCCCACCCACAAAAAAAAAAGGTTTTACACACTTGTTATTTGTTCATCTTCAGGCAGGCCATTATTAATGTCAAGCACAGTAAAGCTCTCATCATGCTATGATTAAATCCCTCTCATTTTTGTGCATTTGACTAGCTAAATTGCAATCAGATTCAGCTTGTTTATTAAGCAAAGGAATTATGATTGCAGCCAAAAAGCTGTATTCTGAAATGTTAATATTTGTTTGGGATTAGTGACTCATAGGTTTGTGTAGCAGGAATTATAGCCATTTCAGTTCCATTGGTATTGAAATCTGCAAGTTTCAAAGACCCAGGTTACATTTGAGTTCAACAAGTGACATGTTCCTCACATTCTGTAACTTCTAAACATTTTGAAGTCTTATATCCATGCTTAGAGCCTATCGGATCAAAAAGGCAGACAAACAGAAATCCATATTACTCCTTCAGTGTGTTGACATTTTGACAGAGAGTGATGGTGACTCTGAGAAAAAGTGGTTATGTTTTCTGAGGAGGTTCCTTACTTTGTGATCTGTTCATTTAAGAAAACAGTTGATTATATAGAGCTGTACTAACTGGAATGCGGTGGAACACAATGTTTTACAACTACAGATATAATATACTAAAAATATATTATAGTACTGAATCTCAACGGACATTGTTCCAGTACTGCACCCAGAAACATCATTAATACCTGTTGTAGACTGGCTGGTGTGATGCGGAGGTAGAGTTTTCTGTGAGCTACTCTGTATCTTATCACTGTATGACAGAAGTGCCAAAATGCCTCGGCTGAGGGTAGCACTGTGGTAGTTTCTGAGCAAATGTGTAATAGCTGACCCTAGTTCAGTCCTCAGTGATCCCCGCCTTCACCCATCGCAGCTGGGATAGGCTTCAAACAGTGCCCCCCCGAGTGAGGGACAAAGGAGTAGAGGATGGATAGAGATATAAATGCTTTTAACAACATGCATGCTATTATAACAGAAATCACAGCATTACCAGAGGAGTTTAGGTTAAAAGGCTGAACATCTCTGTGTCATAGTATTAAAAGGTTTCCAATTTGTTTCATGAGAAAAATAAAACAATCATTTTAAAACTTAAACATAATAATAATAAAAACTCCCATCAGCCACCTCTACTGTAGGTATTCTCTCACGTGTTTGTTTGTGTGTGTGTGTGTGTGTGTGTGTGTTACTCACAGTTCTGGATCGAGGCAGTTCAGAGCTGTGTTCAGCACTGCTGCGAGTGAAGCTGCTGTCCAATATGGAGTTAAATGTGTCTCCAGGCAGGGCACAGCTCGGGCTCTGGCTGCTCCAGGACACTGGAGAATCAGGCAGACCACTATCACTGGGCTGCACACACACACACACACACACACACACACACACACACACACACACAAGCATGGTTGTTACTTACGCATTCTGACCAGGGCAGTGTACTTACACTAGGGCTGCTATATGAGTCATTAAGTATCAACACACTATATATACAATTAATTAAGTAATCAGAAAAACCATGTATACTGTTCTATCAAATTTTGATGACAAACAACATGAGGCAAAAAACATAAACATTCAGTTGAATTCCTACTATAGGGCAGAAAAATTTAAATATGCATAAATATCATGCAATCAGCCAACTCACAGCTTATGATCAAAAATGGTACACCTTAAAAGGGGTATTATGACCTAAAACTAAACTTATATATTATGTGTGGAGTTCATTGCAGCCCTTATCAATTGGACAGAATTCACAATTTTATACAATTTGCCTTCCTTCTCTCAGTATGATCAGCATGCATTATGCAGATACGTCATACAGCCCTATGTTTTCAATCAATCCCGCCTTCTAGCCTAGCCTCTGGGTTATAGGCTAATAAATATGAGTAAAATAGTATTTCTGTCACTTGTGTAATCCATTCTTTCCAGTATAACGAAGAATTTAAGACATTTACTGCAATTACACAGCTGCAATAAGATATACGGCTTCTCGGCAGTAACATTAGCTCTTCTCACCTTCGAGATACATCATCTGAAGAGGTTTTCTGTAGTCCGTGAACTGGAAAATCTCACTCTAGAGACTACTGCGACATCATTGTAGGAGGTGAATAAGTATGTTTGCAACAGACGTAGGTAGTTCTATTTTTCTGGAGTGTCCCTTCAAGTAAAATATCAATACTTACAATATTCATTAACCTTGCAGGTTTTCTATGGATATATGGAAAGTCTAAGAGCAGCTTTAGTACGTCTACAGTGCTAAATAACAGTTAACCACTGGAATAAAGTCCTGAGCCAAAACTTTCTGCTCTGACTGACACTGGGCTCTGACTCACACTGGGCACAATTTATTAGGCTACTTTTACCAAATACAGAGTAGGGCTGCATAATATGTATTGAATTCCACACTTATGTTCCTAAACATGGCAAAGCCTTGATATAAAGAATCTAAACTTATTTTGACCAAAATTATTCATACATGCTGGATCATGTAAATAACTTGATTCATGCAAACACCAATACAGGCTAATCTAGAATATGTGAGGTTTGGTTAGAATGGCCATAAATGAAGCACTTGACAGCTTATTTGTATATTCCAGTTGACTGTGATCAAAGATTGATTAACAAATGATAGCCTATACTGTGTAGCTTAATGTACTGTGCACATTATTTAATTCCATTTTAAAGTATTTATACAGTGTAAAGGGCAGCTGGTATTTCCAAATTGTGTGAAGAAAAAACAAACAAATTCCTCAAATTTGTTTCCAAACGGTGCATACAGCACTAACGCCATGCTGTTATATTTGTTTCAGGAGTTCAGGACATACATAATACGGGCTGCACCTAGGCTGTACTCTTACATGGCTTTGACAAACACAGTATTATTGTTAGGGAGTGTGTGGAGTGTGTGTGCTTGTTACCTGAAATATAGACAGGGACGGTTTGTGCTGTGCCTGTTCTCGCAGGGTGATGCTGTTCTCAGGTGAGTCACACTCCATAATGGTCAGGATGTTCATTGCTGGAGGGGGGATGTGCAGATGGGTCAGGCGAGCCTTTTTCAGGTGGTGGAAGTCACCCTCGGTCAGAGTGTACCTGCGAGAGACAGACAGAAACACATATATCTGTCAGGTCACATCTGCTTTGTCAGTGAAAGACAACTGCCTCCTTGCATCATAACTCCATTCTTTGTTCTTGTCCAGTTTTGTTAGTTTCAAACAGAGGCCATGTGAACTTTACTGGTCCTCGGCTCACCTCGTTTTCTAAACTTGGGGTTGGGCCTACAAGGCTGACTTAGATTCGGCAAAACATCTGACACCCATAATGGTGATTTCGTTTCTTTTTCACACCACCAGCACTGTGGATTTTAATCTTACATATTGTTGCTGTCAGGCCAAAACCTCATTTGTACAAAATGGCTATGTGTAATCAAAATTGGTTTAACTCTTTTCAACACTTTTCATTGGTTAATAATAATAATTATAAAATGTTATAAAAATACTACAGTTTCACAGACCCACATGGAGACTGACCAATAGTGTCAATTTATGAAAAAAAAAACAAGAAAGACCAAAACCGGAGACAACGGCGATATGTATTTGTTCATATTTAGGACAAAGTGATCTGAATGATCTGTGTATAAAATCGGTCTGTGTACTTGTTTCCTCCAGACTGTGTCAAGTTTTGTAAAACATTTAAATGCACTTGATTATGCCATTTTTGTAAGACTGTTATCTATGAAAATTCTGTCTTTAAGGGGGTTGCCCCTGCTGTCTTTATTTGTGCTAAATGCTTGTGCACATTTCTATCTATAATATTCAATCATACAAGATCAGGAACCATAAGTATATTTCACTTTACTAAACAGATCAAAATGTGAGGATTTAGGGTTGCATTTTGCCAAATGCTTATTGGCTGGTCAAAAAAAAACAACCTTGCAGCCCCTGTGCCAAACTAAGGAAGCAAACTTCCACCTTTACCTATATGTATATATATCTATATATTTGGGCAGTTGGTGGCCTCATGGTTAGGAAATTGTCACTGCAATCAGAAGGTTGTGGGTTCAAATCCCAGAGCTGCTCGTGGTACCACTGAGGTACCCTTGAGCAAGGCACCGTCCCCACAAACAGCTTCTAAGTGGCCACTTTACTTCAGACAGCGAATATGTATGACAGGGTGAATTTGTGGTCAAACTGTCATTTTAATAGAGCCCAGTCAGGCACAGTGAACCCCGGTCGACACATTCATAACATTCTCTGACCTTCGCCCTTTCTCCTGGCTCTTCTTGCCCTGCTCGTAGATGGCAGTCTCGTTGAAGGAGACGCGCCGGCCTGTGTATGCTGAGGACTGGAAGCGCTCGTTGTCCACATCGCCGTGGCAGCTAGAGCTGGACAGTGTGTCTGTGCTCTCCATCCTGATGGTGATATCTGTGAGAGTAACAGGAACCAGCTTTCACAAACCCCGGTCAAAGCAGCTCTTGGCAGGTGTGTATCAGTGTATGGGTCAAGCAATCTAGAACGAGAAACCTACTCTGCAAAACCTATTATTTTTCCAATGTAGCTATAATAAAGGTTAACAGATCCTAGATCAGCACTGAGGCAAGGAGCCATAATTTACACAATTTTCCATTTACCCCAAATCATTTCTATTGAGCTATGTGGTTAAGTGTGGTTTCTGACACTGTATGGCATACGATTATCTATCAAAAGTCACACAAATACAAACTTTGAGATGGTTTCTACTCCTGTTTTTGTTTTTAATGTACTTTGGCCCATTTTTATAGAGACCCAGAGTATGCCATTCAGTTTCTGAAATGACGTTAAAAGCATAGGTGTGAGAATATAAAGATCTGGCATATACGACATTACCTCATAGCTGAAAAAGTAAAGCTTCTGTTTAAAACTTTGACACAGTATAAACCTCAGACTCTGAGAATGTGTAAGCTGGGACTGACCATATTTGGAGTAAGTGTTCTAGGTTCCCAATACCCCTGATTTAAAAAAAATCCACCAAATAAATTATTAACGCAAAGAGCTTGCTGGGTTTCAAGAGCAGAAAAAACTTAAAGTGTGCAAGATGGAAGGTCCCAAGCCTGAGATTAGGGATCACTGCTTTAAGGCATTTATGTTTTGGTGTTACCTTGTGTAGGCTGACTCTCTTCCACATAGGTAGTGTTGGTTTTCTCCAGGTCATCACTGGCCCTAAGCAATTACACACACCAAATGAAAAAGAAAAGTCAAGGAATTGGAAATTCCATTTGCAATTAAAAGGCAGATTTAATTGCTTTTAGAACTACAAAGAGCATCAATCTTTTCTTTCTCAATACCAATACTAAAACCTTGGGTATTGCCCGATACTGAGATTAGTCTGATAAATCTTCAGTACTATATATAATAGATGTAATACTTTATAATGAAAGCTTTTTAACTTATGTTTAGCATCTAAAAGCAGGCAATCAATTGACTATTATCTGGATAAAATAATACATTTCTCAAGATAATAAAAAATTCATTTCTCAAGATTATTCAGTTTTATTTTGTAATTTTATTGTAATGATATTTAGTGTTTTGATCAAATATTTGCTTTACTGTTGCCATTAAATTATGTAAAATGCAATTAATGATTAAATAATTAAATGATTAAAATGCAATGCCTTTTTTGATTGTGTTCTATTATGTATTGATAGTTTACAATTTGGAATTTCATACTCTTTAAAAATCAATAACCACATGTTTGCAGAAAAGAAATTCTGGGTTTGTAGCAATACTGAATCAGATTGATCCCCTCCCCCATATTTATTACCTGTTAAGTTTGCTTAGTATGGCAGAAAGTGGTCAGTACAAAATTAAGAGCAGCAAAATTGAGAAAAACAATATAATAGAATAAAATAAAAATAAACTGAAGTATAAAAAATTGAAATTCTCAATATACAGTTTAAAGGTTCCAGAAATGATTGCTGTTACTGATCAACAGTATTGCCATCTCTGTATTGTATGATTTTATCTGTAGTTTTCTTTAGATGAAAATGAACTGAATTGGATGATCCGGCCTGCAGAAATACCCTTATTCTGTTATTTTATTATTTCATGGAGAACTCGTAATACAGTCATAACGAGTCCAGCATGAATGTGATAATCCCTCAGCCTAAAACATTTGCTCTTTTTGCTCCCTGGGTCAGAGAGGCTGTGAGGCCCGTAAAACCCGTGTCACGTTGGGTTCCCACATACAGGAGCCAAAAGTCCAGTTTCTTTCCAACACATGTAGAACAATGACGGCACACAGCTCCTTCAACCTGTGACTCAATTGAGCTAACCAGTTCTTTTTTGGCCTGGCTTTGATTTTTCTGTCCCTATGAAAGTTACCTTTATTTCCCCGTGTGGGCTGGATGGCCCTCTTTCAAACATCTAAAGAGCTTTACGAGGTTAGCATATTAACACACCTACTTGGGGACACCTACACACGCAGGTTCTGCTGAGAGGGAAAATACGGACACTATTTGTGGAGCTCGCACGATCACTTTCTGAAGAAAAAAAAAAGAAGCTCACTTTGTTATGGAATTTACTGCCATTTCTCTGCTTAGGGTTCAAGATGTCTGTACACCATACTAGGCCCTTATATCATGTGTCCAGCCTTGGTATACAGCCTTCACACTGTGTGCAGATTTTTTAAAGGGTATTCAGATTCAAACAGCTCAGTAATAACGTTTTTTTCATAAATAGTTACTATTGGTCGGCCTCCACATGGGTCTTTAGAATTTAGAAATAATCAACCAATGAAAAGTGTTGAAAATAGTTATACCAATTTTGATGACACAGTATTTATTTATTTAATAAACACATCGTTTTTTATGTTTCTTGAAAAATAGGCGTTTTGAAAATGAGGTTTCTGCCCGACAGCGACAATAAGAAAAATGATCTTCCACAGATTTGCAATGTTTTTTTAACCATAGTTTGACATCCAGTGTCGACCTGAAGCGCTGACCTTACCCTTCTGTTACAGGATGAAAATAAACAACAACTCGTAACTAACTACATCTTTAATTGTGTTATGGAATCAATGAAATTGTTGAAACAGCAAATGGTCTAGACTTTATGTTGATTAATGTTGATGAATTAATTGGTCACCTGGAGTAGCGGCGTCCACTCTGACAGCAGCGATGGCAGAAGATGAGGAGAACGGAGAGCAGAACCAGCGTTCCTCCAGCAAACACACACAGCATCACCAACAGCAGCACATAGTTATCCTGTCTGCCTGACGCCACTGGTACATCCTACACACACACACACACACACACACACACATAAAAAGCAGCACTATGTCAAACAGACATCTGTGTATGCTCTCCACGCCTGTTCTGATAAATTCAGACACTTGTAACAGGATATAACACATTGATGGATTTTTATGAGGTAGGTGAACGTATAGATGTGCTTCATGTAACTCAATGTAAAGATTTTTCTCCCAATTAATTTTTGATTCTGTCTTTTGGTCCAGTCTTCAGTGTGTGTATGTTTAAAATTGTATGCATACTATAGGTGAGTATGTATGTACTTAATGCTGCATCTTTATATAAACACAGTGAGGATAACTGTCCACAGCCTCTACACACACAGTCTCCACTGTTGTCCTCGATAAGAAAGAACAGAACATCATGCAGTGCCAGTCTATCTGTGTGTTTACCCAACTCTTATCCTGTGACTACACACACCAGGCTGTACACATGAGACAAAGAGGGAGAGAGAGAGAGAGAGAGAGAGAGAGAGAGAGGGAGAGAGAGGCTGGGGGAAGCACATGCTGCTGTGTGGTGTAAAGGTGGCGGTCCACATGTGGCCCTGGCAGCAGCAGCATCAGTGCAGATTTGGGCTGGAGGGGGAAGCGGGCATGGGCCCAAACCTAAAGCTCCACAAATAAAGGCCCACACACACCCACACAAACACACACACAACCACAACCAAATACCACATTCAGAAATGTTGAAGAAGTTACTCTAAAAACTCCAAATACAAAATACAAATGACTAATTCCTTTTCTCAAAATGAAATGGGATTACCTCACTCAATTACTTCTCATAAAAAGTACTTTCACTCATTAATTTTAAGCAAATCTGTATTAACCAGAAACTAGAAGAAAACAGTTACCTGTTCTTAATTAAAAGCTAAGTACAGTTAAAAACATTTAAAAAGGACAAATTACATATGATTATAAAAAATATACGCAAAACATATTTTTATTATTGTGACAAATCAACCACCCTTGCAACACCCTATCAACCACTTGATACATTAGCAGCCAGCTAGCAACAGCCTCTACAAGACTTGATACCACAGCAATCATTTAGGAGCATGCTAGCAATCACCAAGCAACCCCCAGAAACCATCTGGGCGACCATAAAACAATATCTAATATGCTGCACTCTGCATTTTATTCTGGAATTACGATTTTAACAGGATTATTCCATTTGCAAAATAGAAACACAGCCATGGCACAAGCAACAACCTAGCAGCACATTAGCAACCACCAGAAATGCCATAACAACGAGCTTGCAACACCTTAACAACCACTTGATAACAGCCAGGTAGCAACATCCTAGCGAACACCTAGAAACACCCTAGCAACCATCAGAAGACCAGTGCACTTGCACAATTTTAGCGCACAATTTTAGTGCATAGTGCATTCACACCTACAACCAAGCTAAAACTTAGTGCACTGAAAGAACACGAATGGTGCACTAATAGTGGCCAAATTAAACAGTGCTGAATAATGGACACGACGCGCACTAAACAGATGCAATTTTGACCACATAGGGAAGGGAAGGGACTTTCGACAAGTTTTCAGAGTTGAATAACGGCGGCCAACAGTAAAATGCAAGCCCAAACGGAAGCAATTGTTTCAAATAAATGTAAGTAACATTAATAAAATGATTTTACTGATGTATACTGCAGTATAACCGGCAGATATTTTGATGGGCAGGAGAATCCCGTGTTTGTCCGTCATTTCCACTAAGTGCAAAACCGTATTGTTCCATTTCGAATATCACTTACCCACGGCAATGTGGACTACTAAAAGAAGTGCTCAGTGCGCACTATGCAGTACTTTCCAGTGCACTCACGTAAGTTTGCGATTTTGGACACACTCATTGTAATATGCAGCCACCAGAAAACCACAGCAAACAGGGAATTGCTCTGCATTTCCTTCAGGAAACGCACTTACACTTAAACAGAATATTAAACGGGATCATTCTTTTAAAAAATGAGCAACACAGGCATTTTCACAGCAGTTCAATAAAACCTTTACCTTACTCTCTTAGAGTAACACTTCGTTTAAACAGGGATATAGCCTATAACGGGCAATGTTTAATAGATTTTGTGAGAGAGAATTTTCTGCAGCGTTTAAGTGAGTGGCACTTGAAAATGTACCATGAAAACAGTCCTCAGTAACTCACGAGTCATTACAAGTGGACATTGGGTCGTAGATATTTGGTACAGTGATGTTCAAGGTATGTAAATACTTAGCAGACCTAATACACTTGATTAAGTTGTGTTCTTCTGTGCCTCCTAGCTTTTAACACAAGCAAAAGGTTTTTTTTTTATTATTATAAGACCTCCTCATCACAGGCTAACTCTATGTTTATGTATAGTCACCTACCAGTCAAAAATATGAGCACATTGTACTGAATGTTTCATTTTCTCTAAAGGTTGATGCTCAAATGTAAACTCATTGTCACTAGATAATTCCATATTATATTATCAATTACGAATATTACTAGGCTGTAATGTGTCTTAGAGTAAGTGGAGCTGAATTTTAGACTAGCATGGTATCTGCATTTGCAGGATTGAAATACAAAAATTAAGAAGTTATGTAAATGGAAAGGTAATTAAAAAATGATTTAAAATGTCTACAATGCCCTAATTATTTGCTGAAAACAAAAATCTACAATTGAAAGAATGTTTTGTTCTGTTAGCTTACTATTGGAGCTCAATATATGAAGACTGGACACAAACTGTAACTGTTTATTAATTAAAATATTACAGTGTGAAGATGATTTACTGTTATATTTGCATAAATTGCTCATCACCCCTAAATAGATCCATTATATCTGGTAGTAATATGACTTGTGTCCAGACCATCTGCATGTTTTATTATGCTTTATTTTCCTTATGAATGTTTCTCTGAGATATGAATCCGGAAGGTCTGCACATCCCTGAGTGTGGTTAAAAACAGGAGACCTGAGAATTCAAACCTAAGGGTTGTACCTGTTGGATCCCTTGTATTGTAAGTACCCCATGTAACTGGGATAAATATTGACCATAATATTGTCATATTTTCAACAGGTCTTACACTGATTATCAGCAAAGGCTATAACATGTTTAGCATTACACTAATAACTTTTAATTATTAATTAATTAAAGTTTAAATTAAACTTTAATTCTAGTGTGCTGTTCTTCTGCTCCACTTTGAAAGATGCTTGAATAGTTCTGGGAGCTGCTGCCTTTAAGTGAAGATAATTAACTTCCACCTACCATTAAGTACAGCATATAGACCTGCTTGGTTCTATGTTGTTCATAGTAAAAACATATCTAATTTTATAAGTATATAATTTTGTAATTTTGTATAATCCAATTCATTACACATTGAAATGTCTAACAAAGGGCTGTACCTTCTGACAACTTTGAGGCGGTGTGCCGAAGGTCAACAGAAATAGTGCCACAAATTGTTTGAGCTGTAAAGGCTGAATTTAGTGGGATTATCTAGAACATTTTGATTCTGTTTTAAATTTTGTACTAGAAGTAGAGGTTCCCAAAGTCTCTCTGTACATCTTCATCAAATCTAGATCATAAGTCCAAATTTCTATTCATCTAAAATAGCAAAACTTTCGTCTTCATGTCAGCTTATAAGCCACTAAGCCTTTGGTGGCCCTGGCAATTGAACTGGTTGGGCAAAGCCCCTTCACTACAACCTAGAGCTGTCTGTGGCCATGCATGAGGAACAGTACTAAAACAGTTTTCACCACTGTGTGTTAAATCCCAAACACTGATACAGAAATTAAATGGGAAATGGGAAAAGAAAAACTACAACCGACATCCTTTCCAATCCTTTATCCCAAAACCCCTTCTGCGATCATGCAGTTAATGGGTTTGAGGTCCAACCAACCCCGACAGCACTAAAAAGTACAATTAAGTTTGCATGAGTCAGTTGATTAATAAGTTCTGGCTGGTAAGTCTGAGCCTCTGGTCCATAATCAAAACAGCAATGAGATACTTAATTCAATTTTCTGAGCTCATTTGAATGGAAAACGAGGGCAATGCCTACTAAAATTAGCTGCGGAATAAGGGGCTTTCATTTGGAGGATGCTGTCACCAGCGGTGCCAAGGAGCCAAGCCAGAAACGTCAGCACTCAATGCTCCTTTTCATCTTCTCAAGGAGGGATGTGTGTGCAAATATATGTGTGTCTGTGTGTTTGAGAGCTGTTGCTTTTTTATGGAGAGAATAACCTCAATCCGCCATCAGTCTCAAGAACAGCAGCAAGATAGTCACACATGTTTACATATCGTCTATAATAAGTGGGACAGAAATACACAGCTGCACTGGGATGCCTCAATCTGACCTAACAGCATAGAACTGATTATTAGGGATTATAATATTATTTTGTAATAATCTTTGAGTGATGTGCTCATTTTTGGCCAAAATAATGATTCAAGATAAAGATGGATGAATGGATGGATGGGTGGATCTGACGCCTTAAGAGACCTAGTTGAAAAGTGTTAGCAAGTTCCTTTAAATATAAAAAAAAAAAATGAACATATATTTATATATATATGCACCAAGCCCGGTCTCACGAGTTTTCGTGCAGTCAACACGAAATACAGTTTAATCAAAATACATGCTCTGACCAAGATTTAGGGCTTTTTTGCATGCTAGGACAATGCTGCACAATGCTAGAAAGAAGACAGTAAGAGAGAAATAATGAGTTGGATCCTTACCTTAACCTAACTCTAACCCTAACCTTAACCTTAACATAACCTTAACCTTAACATAACCTTAACCTAACCTTAACCTTAACATAACCCTAACCTTAACCTTAACCTTAACCTTAACCTCAACCTAACGCAGTGCATGTGAAATTACTCATGGTAGTGGAGCGTTGTCCTAGCATGAAAAAATGAAGCTTTGTCCTAGCATGAAAAAAAGCCCTAAATCGTAATTGGAGCATATTTTGATTACATTTTATTTCATGATGGCTGCACGAAAACTCATGAGATCGGGTACCCATGAGCACCCTGGTTTACATTTCAAACCGGACAAAGTAATCCAAACCAAGTAATTACTCATGAAGTTTACATCCTTTCCATTAAAATTCCTTAGAATAATTTGCAATATTTAAAGCTCCTTCGAATAGTTAGTTTTGCTAGCTGATTAGCCCAGTGGAGCTAGCCTGGAGCTAAATGTAAATACCTTCCTTTTGAAAACACCACATTGTCATGGGTGGGGTGTGGCCAGCAACAGCTTATTTGCATAAAAGTGACAGAGCCTTTAAACGGCTCATTTTGAAAGGGACTGAAATGGTCAAGAATAGAGTTGATGAAATCTATTAATGTGAGAGTGATTTGGTGCAAAGAACTTCATGAACATGGTTCGCATAGCCCATAGATATATTATAACTTGCTTAAAACGAAAGGGTGAACTTTCCTGAGGCACAATTCTAATTCATTCCCACTAATTCTAAAGGTCGGTTAAAGGCCGAGATTTTTAGCCTTACTTCTTTTTTAATCAAAATTTGTTATCACAGGACATTCAATCAATTTTTATTCAAAACTGCCCTTCTTTTCAAGTTTTTGTTAACTATCCCATAAATAATCATTAAGTGCACTGCCTGTGCTAGTGTTATGCATTCAACATGCGGAAGTCATCTTTCTTTTCGATCCGGAGAAAAATTCAAGGACCTTCTTCTCCACCTACAGCAGAAATGAGTGAAAAAGTGAAGCGGTATGAAAGGCCTGGTCTGCAGCTGAATGCCTCCGTCCTCAACTGAGGTGAAAGTATTCCAATCACTCGCTGTCTTAAACACACAGGACAGTCTCCAGGCAACAGCCATTCCCTCTGGACCCCTGGCTCTTATTACAACACAAACATACACATACACACGCACACACACACACAGCATGTAGCCCAGCTTACATATGTCGTCAACGTACTGTATACTGGAGCATGCAATATTGCTAACCACAGCTGTGTAAATTTACAAACAAATATCGCAATTAATGGTTGGTTGGTTGTGTTTTACACTGTTTGAAAACTCCAGCTGCACTTGAGTTGCCCTTCTATTGTATAAAAATGCCATGATGTACTGGCCAAAATGACTTACAATAATGTTTGAGTACATTTATTTTAATTTAAGAACACATATACTTAAGAACATAGTTTCTTCTGTCTAGTAAACATTTTGGAGATACAAGGTGATCGTAGCTAATCAATAATGAAGGTTTATAACCCATCAACTACCAAAATGCAAATATTGTGTTAAGGAAACTCAAATAGACTTGCCTTCTG
>JBBMFX010000037.1:27654377-27668922 GCA_037832545.1 Rhabdalestes septentrionalis | reverse complement strand
ACAGGCTCGCGCTCCTGCACAGAGACACGTGAGTTAGCCTATTTCGGAGCTCGAGAAACTCCAGAACACATCGATAGTCCCCCAGAGTAGAGGTCGTGGGGTTTAGCATGCAGCATGCCACGTCCACAAAGCTGTCCTGCAATGTTTCAGTTGTCTACAAGAAGGCTGTGAGGCCAAAGTACCCATGATAGACCTCAGGTCTCGTGTCTGTGGTGCTCTGAATACCTTCCCCGGATTCATGTCTGAGCAGGGTTTCGTTGCAGTAGGTTACAAAAGTTCACTAAGAGCCCTCTTCCAGCAGTTAGGGAAAGACAGTGATCCTTTTTTTTGCCAAATTCTACTGTTAAGACGTCATTCAGCATTAACATGTTCCAGCATTTAGACTGTGTGTACCCTAATCATAGATCGATTTATTTGTGTATATTGTGTAATGTCTCTACAGAGTTCCCCTTTTTCCAGTTCATGGTGAGAAAATTTTATTTAACTCCTAGTTGGTGACCGTCTGTCTCGTCTTTTGCCTTTTCTAATGTTGCCAATAATGTTCCGTGTGTGTAGGGATGAAGATCAGTAAATGGTTTCTAGAACAACTGGAAAAGTTAAGTATATTAAATGGTGTAATTTTAATACGCGTTATATCAACGTATAAACTTTGGTCTTAAGATTTTGATGAACTAGGCTTTTGGAACCTAGCACAAGTAATGAGCCTACAGGTTCAGAACTCCGAGAATGCAGGATGTTGTCCTGACACAGTTAAAAATATAACGTTAGTGCAAGTGGCATAAAAACCTCCTCTGCTGACATTTTGAGCTGTACAGAGGTGGTGAAAGTCTTTTACGGCTCTCATAAATGTGAGCCCCCTTTCCAGACAGAGATTAGTATAGAGTCGAATTGCAACCACGTCCATTATGGATTGCGGTGCAACTCTGAACAAAGACAGGACTTAAAGTTTGTTTGGGAAGCGTCTTTGTGTTGGTTTGCATTGGCTTTATGGTAGACTTGAGCGTAATCTTCACTTTCTGCAAAGCATTCTGTTAATCTGCCCTGTGCAGGGCACACTTTGTTGTGTCACTGAACAGTAATAACACGACTCAAACGGCTTTGTTACAGGAAGGAACGTTCTGAGAAAAACACAGAAAGCTACAACAGTGTTATAAAACAGTTCTGTTTCGGACCGGATGTCTCATGTGACAAATAAAAGTCAGCAGTTTGTGGTTAACGGCTGTCCTTCTCGTTGTGCAGGAGGCTGAGCTCGGGAAGGCTCCAGGAATTTGGGGTTACGGATGGGAGCAAGTTGACCCTGGTGCCATCAGTAGAAGCAGGTTTAATGGTAAGCCACAGAGTCAGGAGAAATGAGAACAGATAAGCACCTCAGCTCTTGCAAGGGCCTGCATGTGGGCTGACACTTCAGTTCATCACTGCATAATCTCATACTTTACACATTAGTTTCATAGCAGTTAATGAATGATTTGGAGTAGTTATTGAATGGTGAGTCCTAGTTTCAAACAATTCACTCTACTGGAGATTAAGTTTACTCTAAAAGGGTTTCTGTAAATGCACCGCCATTGCATACATGCACAGAACACTTCTACAAGTCTGCTGTTTTCTCCCTTTCCAGACTCAGACCTCCAGGCCAGAGCAGTCCATCATGCAAGCCCTGGAGAGTTTGACAGAAACTCAGGTGCGTCATTACTCCTTTATCTTTTCTAGCATACAGACAGGCAACAGTCATTTCAGAGGAAAACATACATGCATGCGAAGCATTGAGCTGGTGTTCACCACCAGCTGTTTTTCTTTGTCAGACACCCACACACATGTACATTACCATAAGATAGCTTCTTTGAAATGGTAACTGATTTGGAGCTCGAGAAAATGTTCTTAACATTGATGTATGTTAATACATCAGTATTATGTGTCATTTTGGATAGTCTCCTTTTGTCACATGGTTTAAAGGTCTATTTGTCACGATTTTAAAGGAATGGAAAAGGGATGGAAGTTGTTATATAGCAGAGAAATATGCAGATGCACACACTTACTCATACTTACGTTTGCACATGCAAATGCATATGCAGACACATACTGGGTTATTGCCAATACACACCCTGTATGCATGCATGCATTGACACAAACGCATGTCTATTTTTACCCAAACATTATCACACACCAACACACATTAACCACACCAGCCCTTTGCTATTTTTTTCCCAGCCACCTCTATGTTCTGTGTAGGGTGCTTTCTGCATATGCTTTTTATGAATGTACTTCTCTGTGTTCAAAGTTAGGACAGCATTTCCATGTAAGCAAATCATACAGGATGGGTGAGTCATATTTCTTAAGATATGGCAGCCTGCCCATTTAAATTTGTGTGTGTATCTGCGCACACCATGCAAGCCCAGACAGACTCCACCCTGTATGTATTATGATTATGTGTCATTTTGGTTTTTGATTCGTCCTGTTTGTGTGTCTGGTCAAGCGGCGAGAGAGAAAAGATTTCCATGAAATGCCTCACTAGAGGCTTCTTATTATACCAAGTCAGCCTCACTTGTTTTTTCTCTTCCTCTCACTCCCTCTCTCACTTCTCTTTCGCACACTCTCAACTCAGTATGAAACAAAACACTCATTAGGCCTGTTTTTGGTTCTGCAGTGTTTGGTCTTGACCCCATTACCCATTTAACTACAAAAGCTCATACTCCTCACTCCTAACTACAAGAGCTCATATTTCCTCTAGACTGTATAAGCTTAGGGTTCTCCGCGTATCACACAATTAGTTAACAGTTAATTAACAAAAATTAAATAAGCCACATGGTTCCGACTAATGAAAAAATGTCTGCCCTTCAGCTAACCAGGTAAAAAAATGTCATTCAAACTGTCTGTTGATCATCACTAGTCATGGCAGCCCAATTAGTTTCTTAGCAGGGACTGAGGAATACATAGGAATCAGACAGTAATAGCTGAATTGTAAGTCTGCAGTTTAAGGGAACTGTGCTGGCAGCCATTCAGGAGAAAGCAGGTAAAAATGATGAATTACCAATGTCTCTTTCACTGTTACTTTTAAATCTCAACTATAAAGTATATGCAGTCTTGTTTTGTTCTGGGAAAGGTATTATTGTGAACCTTAGCATTCTGTTTACCTCCGTCTGTGCAATGTGTGCGTGCATGTGTAGGTGTGTGTGTGTGTGCATGTACGTGTACGGTGGTTGTCAGTTAACAGATGTGGTTTGAGTGTGCAGGTGAAGCGCTGAGGAGAGGCTCCTCAGCAGTGGATATTTATAACCTGGAAATCCTGCCTCGAACTGTGAGAACTGAATGCACAGTGGTTCTGTGTTTAGGTGAAAGAGACTCAGTGCGCCTCTGTTTTCAACCACTTTTGCATACCTGTATCTGTGAGAAAAGATTTCTTCCTGTTTTTCCCTTTTTATAGTATGTGTGTGTGTGTGTGTGTGTGTGTGTGTGTGTTGGTTGGTGCGGGGGTGGGGAGTTCAGGAAGCTGTGCCTTTTTTGTCAGAATGTGGCTGGGTTGTTTGCTCTGTTCTACCTCGGGATTGCTTTTTAGAGAGAGAGAGAGAGAGAGAGAGAGAGAGAGAGAGAAAGAGAGACACAGAGTGATAAAGATTTAAGCAGGCAGAATGAGGTTGTGACAGCGTCAGCAGACAGAAAAAGAAGAGATGGATGTATTTGACCGACTACAGCTTGTGTGCAACGCAATACTACATGTTTAAAAATGTGTTTGCAGTGTGAGTTTAAAATATGTGACACCAATGGGGGAACCTCCATGGTTTTAAAGAGTTTTGAGACTGAAAAACTGGTAAAAAAAACATATTGGAGAACTGAGTAAGGAAAGGTTTTAGTAGTGTGAAACTGAAAGTTGCCTGTTTTGGTGATGGACTGATCAAGCAGCAGACTTGTGCAGGGCAGGGCATTCATTCTACAACACATCACGGGCTGGTGTTACCCCATGTGCCAATAAAGGAATCATTATGATGTTGTAATGATTCCAGTACTGGGATCATTACAACATCTCTAAAACGCTTCTATTCCCATTTCTACCGTTGACCATTATGGTGTTAGGCCTTCAAGGGTTATTGGTTTAAAGATTAATTCAGCAGGAGAATCTAATTGATTTGCAAAGACAGAATGGCTAAAATGGGAACAATGGAGAGTGTGGATTGCCTAAAAAGATTTCCGGAAATATTGAGCTCAGGCTTTCCTGATTAAATGAAAAGATGAGCGTAGTAATCTTCAGTCCTCTGACAAGGGGTTTGTTTCAAAGGGTAGGTTGTTGATTGAGCTTGGAGTATTGGATTTTTTGCCTCTTTATCAGTGGCACAGAGACCAGCAACCACAACCCCCCACCCCAAGTCACACAGACTACTGTCACATTCACCTCTCTGTGCTTTCAGTGACAGAGTGTTGCTATTGTGGAAGCATGATTTGTATTGAGCCAGCCCTCCCTTTCTATCCATACGCAAACCTAAACTATTTACTGTGTGTGTGTGGTCTTTACAATTATTGAAAGGTTTTCTGATAAACAGAACATATTGCTACTGAGGTAATCTGAGAAGAGGCCAAGATTATTTGATTAGTGTATCAGTAACAAATGTACACACACACACATACAGACATGCACCATAGGATTGTCTGCCCTCATTTTTAGAGCTAAAGGCCAAAACCAAATTGTGTAGGGCCAAGAAGATATTGTGCATGTTACACACATATTTGGCTTGGAATAGTAAGGTCAAAATAAAATGAACGGTGCGTACATTTAGGAAAATGCCATCTTAAAGTTAAATGGCCTGTCTGGTTACATAATATATTAACTATTTTTGCAGTGGCATTCTGGTTGTTGGCTTTCTTCAGTGAGGTCAACAAACCAGTTTTGCAGTATAGCACACAATTCCCTATGTCTCATATATGCCCATATTTTTGTCTGAGCAGACAGAATATGCAGAGGCACCTAGGCTCACTTTTGTTTGTGTGGTTTTAGCGTGAACAGGGGTATGATATCATATATGTTGTTGTAATGATGTCATTACAGCCCATAATGGCACCTATGGGATCACTGGCCAGTGATGGTTGTTGTTTAAGAGTTACTGGTCTGAGTAGCATTAACACTGGGTTTGTTTTTCTGGATGACATGTATGGTTAAGATTTTTGGCCCGAAACGAGTTGGTGTTGGGTTTGTTATCTTGGATAGCGTTAGCTTAGCACTGCTGTTCGGTTTGTTTGTCTGAACAGCAAAGATTTTTGTCTTTTTGCTGTTTGTCTGAACAGCACAATTTGTCCATCTGAACAGTACTAGAGCTTGGACTGTTTGGTTTTCTGGTCTGAGAAGCACTAGTATTGGGTTTGTGAAGAGTGCCAGCATTAGGCTTGTTGGTCTTAACAGTAATATTGTTGGGCATGAATATTGCTAGTGTTGGATTTGTTGGTCTGATCAGCATTGGTGTTGAGATGGCCTCAAACACTGGTGGTTGGTTTGGTGGTCTAAACTGTGCTGATGTTAAATTCCTGGACAAAGCAGCTCTGGTCTTGGGTGGTCAGTATCTTTCATAGGTTTTAGCGTACACATTCACCACAGCTAGTCTCTTAGCCACCATCCCTTTTATTGCCTATTGTTACATCTTCTCCTTAGCACTACCAATGAGTAGACTTTATCTCATTCCTTTATTCTCCTTTCCATCTCTTGAGGGGTACTCGGCAGTCTTGGTCCACTATAATTGGAAATCATTGGCTCTTAATAGTACTGTGCAGGCAGAGAAAATTGAAGGCCATCTGTGTGGCCTCAGGATCAATGGAGAAGCAGAAGGGTGGAGGCTCTTTCTTTACTTGCCTCGGGTGAACCTTAATAATGGAAACTATTTCACTACTATAGATTGAAATAATAGTTCACGGAAAAAGAGAAGCTGTGTCCCATCTCCCATTTTTTCGTGTTTTTGACATAAATTGTATATAGTACAAATTATAGCTACATCTATTCAGTTGAATATAGCCACTGGGTGCTGGGTGATGAGGCTAGTAACGTGCCTGCACAGTAGACTTATGCAGTGTTTGCATGAATTACCTAATTTGATTTAATTTATTGTATCAAAAAACTATGGTCTTTATCTGTATTTGAGACTGAGAGTTCTCCATTCAGTCTGTAAGCAATGCGTCTGCGAATACTTTGTCTACATGTTACACACACACACACACATGTATAGATATTTGGAAATAAATCTTAAACAATATAAAGCAAACATAAGGACTGTGATGATGTAAACATTCCATGCACCACTTTTTCTAGTCTAAATATGCTTAATATTGTCCAGGTATATGTGCTTAAAATTACTCGGATTTTCTCCTCCAGCGGTAGCTGTACTTAATTAGGTGTTATGTGAGTCCGCAGATGTATAATGAGTTTTTCTGTGGGGGTCAGGTTGCAGCTTGTTGACTGGCGTGCAAATTGGCGCAGTGTAAATAGACGGACTGCTATTTGAGTCGTGATCACTTTCAGCTTTCATTCGCCACTCGCCTTTGTGCCTGAAGTGGTCGGCATCGTGACTGGGCTTTTCCACAGAGAGAGAGAGAGAGAGAGAAATGGGGGAGGACTCTGAGAGATCTCTCTATTCTCCGCTCACCCCCAGGTCTATACACAGCTCTTTGAGCTTGGTGGTGGGATCCAGCCCCCATAATAATTACCCTGATTAAAGCTGGACCCGTCTGTGAGCTTATGCTTTGGAGGGCTTACAGCCTGCCGCTGCGTCCGGAGCTCACAACAAGCTCCGGGTTAATGATTCCTTGTGCGCAGGGCTGGCTCACATCCGGACGCTGAGGGACTCGTTTCTTCGCTGCCAGGGTCAAGCCGTATTCACCAGGCTAATCAAACACTCCATGTCGGCTGCTAGGCTCTCCTCTCATGCCGTAATAGGATTCTGATATGACCCAATGGAATGATTACAGATGGATAATTTGATCCTGTACTGAAGCTTGTGCATGATTCTGTTATATATGGTTCTCTTAGAAAAACAGTGGCACATTGTGACAGTTAGAGCCAAGTGTTCATTTTAAACATGGTAAAAGGACAAGGAAAAAACACACCTCTGCGATAATATTTATTTTTTTGGATAGAACACCAATGAGAATCTAGGAATATGTTTGTGCTAGAAGCCCTAGAGCCTTGTCTTTACACACAATTGGTCCCACTCACTGGAAATCCAAACTCAACTGGTTTAACTGTCTGTCAATTTATAATTTTGTTGATGATGTGGAATATTAGACCTTCAGCCCTGAAAGTTGTAACTAATGAGTAAAAAATGATTGAGCTCTTTAATTCATCCTGATTTTAACCCTGTTGTTTCCAATCTAGCCTTAGTTTAAATACAAACTTGAATCTATTGAATGACATAGGGAAAAAAATAGAGATATGTGCTTTGTTTTTAGTTCCCAGGAATCTTTAGGCCATTTCTGGCCCTGAAAATGCCCTTAGGACTCCTTCTGCTAAAAATCTAATTGGCTAAAGCACTCAATGGTGCTTTTTAAGGCTTGAAAGTGGACATGAGGCTTTTGTCCGTTATTCAAAATCAGTGTTTGCCAAGTGGTAACATTTGGTCCAGAGCTAGGATCAGGTTGTGGCATACGTAATTCTATTTGTATTGTTTTGCACTGGTGCTACAAAGCTAATGTGGTTAAAAAGTTTGTTTACTAATTGCTAGTTAGCGTCATGCCGACTGCCTCAAACTGTACTGACTTGTTAAGGTCTCTTGAACAGACGTGTTTTTGTGGTTTCTGATGCTGTATAATGGACTGTCCTCTGCAAAAATGGACACAAACATGGACTAAATTCCGGCTTCGAAATGGTATCTATTGGTGTCTTTAGCTATTCTAGTCTCTTTTATTCATTTTTATAGATCAGAGTCTCTCTTATCTTTCCCTCTATTCAAGCACGTCAAACAAAGAGACTCCGCTCCATCTGCTGAGTTCAAAACGTTCAGGGCTCCAAGTTCCACCTCATCTTGATGGTATTTTGTCTCATCTTCCCCCCTCCTCCCTTTCTCCTCCCTTTCTTTAAAAAGCAGTCTGTAAGGGAGGGATGCCTGCAAACGTTTTGTGCGCTTCAGGCTTTCTTAAAATTACACCAACCCCCCACCCCGACCTCTTATCCCCACTGCTTTCACATGCACATGTGCACGCGAACATATGCATACACCCACAGGCAGTGTTTTCCTTCGCCTTCGTCTGCTTGTATCATGTTGTGTGATCTATGCAGCATTCAGCCTCATGTTCCACTCAGTCTTTAAGTAAACCTGCCTCTTGCAGATGCTGAACAAACAAGATGATGTTCTGTTTGCATATGATATTTACAGCACCCTAACCAAACGTATTTTATACAGTATTACATGATTCTGTTTCACAGCATATTAAAAGGAGATTCCGCTAACCATTTAATATTTCTGCCCAAGTTCAGTCTCTGAGCTGTAAACAAATTGATTCAGAGTCTTTTGATGGGCACTGGCTCATTGTAGACAAACCCCTACAAAAAGTGCCCTTTTCCTCAACACTCTATATGTACATGTCCACCATGACTTAAGTTCTAGTCCAAAAGCTTATCTTAAAACTATAATTCAACAGGTTTTAGGTTTCATACAGACCATTTTAAGTGCTTTGGGCATCTAGATCCTGTAAGGACCACAGTGAGCAATTTTGAATATGCCTAGAAAGGTACGTTTTACACCACCTTAAGGTTTTTATTTTGAAAAGCAGTTGAAATTCCACTCGGTCAGACTGAGGAAATGTAGAACTTTTAATCAATATTACTATTTTATAATGAATAAATATAATCAATATGTGTTATTGTGAGTTATTGTTTGCAAAATAACACGCTTCAGGTTTTGCCATGTTTTATATTTTAACTTCGGAAATAAATGGAAAACTGTCAAATACAGAATGCAAAGCAAAGCAGTATGTAGTTGTTTATTAATAGAAGTACTAGTAATATAGTTACAGGACCTAAAAAGGCTTGTGCTGATAAAAATGGTTCTGTTTTGCCCTCCAAGCATGGTACGATTCCGAGGTTTGTTTGGTTCAGCAGAGTTAAGTGCGTCTAGGCGGTGCTCAGTTTGCCAAGAGAGCAGAGACACCAGTGGGTGGGCAAGTCTCAGAGAACTGAACTGCTTGGTGAAAAGGTTACTGCAGATTTCCCATACTCCTCTGGTGTCCCCGTCCGCCTGCAAGCATGACTGATGCCTAGCAGAGAGATGAGAGCCATCAATCAAACTTAAGGCCACCTTCCCACGCGTGCACACACACAAGGCACACGTAGTAGATACACACATAGCACTCAAACACCTACACATGTGTAACCTTTACGCTTGGGGTTCCCGAATGCAGCAAGTTTTTTGAGTTTCTGAGTCTGAATGTTTTGCCGTGTGGTTGCTTCCACTGAAACACCAGGAGTGTGTCGCTTTTGCGTCACAACGCAATAGAAAAAAGAAAGTGAACTCCTCTCTCTTTGTTGCTGTTATTCATTCATGTGGAGAACACTTTGAGATATAACACCGCAATATACCCCCGCCAACATTAAAAGCGAGCAATTGTTTTCTTTCATTTTTCATATATATTTCACGATTATGGTTCTCTAAAATATTGATTTTACCAAAAACATAAGAGCATACTTGGTCACTTACAGCAATATCCCAAAACAAATCCGTTTTAATTGTCACCGTAAGCTCAATCCATCCCAAGCCACTCATGCAATTTACGGTCCTGCCGTTGTCGCAACAGTGAACCCTTATTCCACAAGCAGGCTAATTAGCTCTCACACTTGTGACCCATTTGAAAGTGTTTTGAGCTGAAGAGTCTCTCTTCCTTACTGGAGTCCGCTCAGACTGTCTCATTAGCCGAGCACATGCTCAGGGGGGTCTCTGTGTTCTCGGTACAGCATTCCGTGCCGTGGTCGGGAGCATAAGAGAAGTAGGTCTTTTTATGAGCGTCAGTGAGCCAGAGCTGACATCACTGCAGTGGTTTGTGATTCATTCACATCAAAGTTGCTCGGGCTTCCCTCTGTGGGCCACCATTCGAGCAGTCATCCTCTCCTCCAGGCCTCCTCCGGCCGTTCAAAGTGGTAGAGCTGGATACGGGTGGCCTTTTGAGGGAGGGTTTCATCTGGATGAGGCATATACGTCACCAAACAAGTATGCGGGTCAAGAAATGGAGGGGTGTTAGCAGTAGGGAAAAACTGATGTGGATTTCGGAGGCTTGTGGTGGTGAGTGGTTTGGAACAGCGATGAGTCAGATGTCTACACAATATAGCCAGTACAACCTCACCTTTGTTCTTGTGTGGTGAGCAAAAAGCTTTCAGACAAGATAATCCCATTATTATGGGCCTGTATGGCTAATGTTCATGCCATCAACTACTAATGCCAGCTTAGAAACTGTTTAACAGATAGTTTTCCTCAAGGCTCTCTGGGACACCTTTCAAAAAGGGGCATGTCACTTTGGCCGGTGCGGTTGAGCTAGAAATTATAATTTCTTTTTTTTTAAATGTACAGATTTTTTATGTAATTAAAACATCGGTCCAGTCTAGATGTATGAGACGAGTGCAAACTTGCAGGCCACTGCCTTGAATGAATCAGGCCTTTCGAAATCTGTGGTGAACAAGTTCAGCTTCTTTGGTATTTCATTCATAGAAATGGTTTTGTGAAATGGACACTGCGGACATTTCCTAACTGGTGTCACAATTGTAGAGAAGTTGCATTCATGTTCCTCTCTGCTCTCTTCCTGTTCCTAGGTCGGTGACTTCTTGTCAGGCCGCTCACCGCTGACTCTAGCTCTGCGTGTGGGCGACCACATGATGTTCGTGCAGCTGCAGTTGGCCGCGCAAAACTCGGGTGTCCAGCAGTCCACAACCAGATGTCCTTCAGGCACAGCTGGGACACCTACAGAGCCCTGCGTGGGTGGAGCTCGGCATGCCCATGTACCCACCACAGCGCACAGCAACCTGAGGGCCTCACCTGGACTTCACTCTCACCCCACCCATTTCCCAACCCCCTCCAGCCCCACTCTTCCAGCAGCTTCTGCCCCGCCACTCCACACAGCTGCAGGTGCTCGTAGCCCCATCCTGGGACAATCCACAACCTACCAACAGGTAGTAAATCCTGGCCCACTTGGGGTCTATGTATTATCCCTTTCATATATGCAGTTTTAAAGGCTGTAGCTGAGCTTAGAAAAGTATGTGTTCCTGTTTAATGTACAGGAATGAATCTCTTAAACTGCAAGCTTATTATTCAGTCTTGAATCATACAATTCAGGAACTACTTTGCATTATTCAGAAACTACTCTGAAGCTCTGTAATGGTCTGAGAGGAACTAAACTATGGGCTCCAACATGGCCCTTTAAATTTGGTCCACTATGGAACATAGGAAACTAACAAAATGCCCAGAGTGTAAATGATATTTTCTGAACCTTTTTCCTGATTATTTGTTTCTCTTGGATCTTTTCTCCTTATGAAGGTGGTGGGCCCCAATAGTATAAAACTATGTTCTGTATAGGGTGTTGTTAGTGCTGTTAACTAAAAATTATTCTCTAAAGTGCTAACTGCAAAATAAAAAATGTTTGCAGTATGAAGAGAGATGTAACATTTTTGTTTCCCTCAGGAGGCGTGCGGGAGCTTCAGCAGCAACTCTAGCGCATGGCCAAGTCGTAAACCAGGTGCCGTGATTGAAAGCTTTGTTAACCATGCTCCCGGGGTCTTCTCAGGAACTTTCTCAGGTAGCACATTTTCTTCAGTGCATTCTGGACTTTATTAATGTGTATTAACACAGATAACATGTTGCTGTTAATCAGTTATTGCTTATAAATTATTACGTTCTTTGAAACTGCTATGGAACGTAATGTAATTGTAATAGTACGACATTGAGGTGTGACCCCCCACCCCCCATCTTAAAAGTAGACATCCCAAGGACTGTAGTTTTCCATGCCTACATTTAAATGTATACAATGCCATTGGTTAGTAATGGTAACATAATTCTCTCTCTCTCTCGCTGTTTCTTTCTTCATCTTTCCAGGCACTTTGCACCCTAACTGTCAAGACGGTAATGGACGTCCTCGCCGTGACATCAGCACCATCCTGCAGATCCTCAATGATCTCCTGAGTGCCACGCGTCACTATCAGGGCACCCCGCCTGCCCTGGCACACCTCCGCTGCCATGCACAAGGACCTGAGTCACCCCGAGCAACGCCACCCGCTTCACCATCATCACCAGCATCCCCTTCTTCACCCTCCGCCACACAACTCCCATCAACCCCAACTTCACCGTCACCTCCATCACCTACCTCAAACAGAGCAGCTCTGAGCCACAGCCGAATCAGCAAACCCACCGGTGAGTTAAAGCTGACGGTCCCACTAAAGGCCACCTGCCCACACATGCTTAAACCTAATACGCACATAGCAGCCTCACAAATATGCACACACACACACCAAGGCTCAGGTAACCTTTACATGTGGCTTTTCCAAGAAAACAAGACTTGGGTTTAGTAGAATGTTTTGTGTCTGTGTACATGCCTGTGTGTTACATATATGTCTATGTGTATATGCATTTGTGTCATATTTGTCAGTACGTATGTCTGTTTTTGGGCGTTATCATATTAGTTGTGGATGAGTGTGTCTATGTGTATTAGTTGTGTATGACTGGGTCTGTGTGTGTGTTGTGTATGAGTTTGTCTGTAATTGTTATGTTTGAATGTGTCTGAATTTGTGTTGTGAGTGTGTGAGTGTTTTTTCAGGTTGTGTTACATGTTTTTACATGTTTTTGTTTCACAAATAATTCCACTCTAAATTGTGCATGCATTTCCCCTGCAATCCTGCATGACTTTCCTGCTGTTTCCACTCTTCTGCTCCAAATTTCTAACCTCATCTGTGAAACACGTACATTCACTCCCTGCCAGTGTGTCTTTTGCCTTTATATGGAGTTGTCTACACACACACACACACACATATGCTTACTGGCTGCTAGCAGAAAGTGCAGTGTGGGGGCGTTGACAGAAAAGAAGCAAGCACAAAGTGAATTTTCATTCCTGAAGCATTTTGGGTTGTGTTAGACTGGCTTTGTGGTCAACAATGCATTTAGCCTTAGACTTCAGTATTGAAGGGAGCCTTTTGAGTCAGATACACACACACACACACACAGACACACACACAAACACATACATACAGTTAAAGGTAAGAGGAAGGACTATTCTGAGTCAGGGCCTTACTGCTATGTTTGCATTCCTGTCATTCACTCCACTGATTCATCCTTCAGCCGACTTGAGCAGAACACAGACACACACACACAGTCTAGTTTTAATACAATGCCAGGATGTGAGCTCATACATAGATCCAGTATATAATGTATGAAACTGTTTTTTCAGTTATATTTTCAGTTGTTTCCTGTTTTGAAGTCCTGAAAAGATGCAGAAATGTACACATACAGACTTTGGGCCTGGCTGAAATGTATCAAGAGTGACCTAGTATTCACAGTGAGCTCTGTACCTAATCTCTACTGATCACAGCTGTGGTGGTGAACATTAATCTGTTTCATTGACATTCTCACACACACTCACACTTGCCTGTTTTCCAAGAATGAATGCGTGTGAATTATTTAGAGCCTTTAGATCATAATAGCTATCCTTATGGGCTCTCAGGGGCCAGTAGGAGCCAGGCATGTGGGTCAGAGTTTGTGTGCGTATGTGTCTGCACAGTGGAAACATGCTGATGAAGCTTAAATGATGCATGAGGCGAGCCTGGCTGCAGGGGTGTGGAAAGAACAGACCTCCTCTCCCCTCTACTGACCCGTGACCCATGCCTGAGCTATGCCAGAGCTTTCTGGTGCCACCGGATGCTTTTTGACCCATCCACCACTGGCAGCCATGGCTTTCTGTGCCTGTGTGTTGATTACTGAGTTGAATGGAACAAGTCCTTTCAGATAACATCTATTGTCTTCTCTTTCAAGAGTGCACTCTCTGCATAGATTCAGATGTACGGTAGGGTGAGAAAGAGAGAGAGTGAGTCTGTGTGTGTGTGTGTGTGTGTGTGTAGTAGATAATAGCATGGCACTGGAATACTATATAATATTGTTCTGTCTCTGTCAGCCTTCTTGGCTGTGTGAAAACAGATGGTTAAGGGTGTTGCTTTTGTTTTCTGCTCCACTACAGTTAACATGTGTAATAACGAAAGTGAGGGTAAAAGGCCCGCGTGGAGGAATTCCTCAAAGCAAGTACTGAAACTGCAAGACAGCCTAATGTTGCAACTTTGCAAAGCAAAAGCAGACAGGAGAGGCGAGGCAGAGTTCATGTTTGGCTGGTAGATGTGTAGTCTCACACGTCCATAGTTTTCGGTTACATAACATTTTCCATATAACTGCGTCTGCACCTGAAGTGTTACATAAAAGTCCGACTGCTGTCTGACCAGGTTTAGTCTGGAGTTGTCCCAATTTTATGATGTGTGTGTGCACGTGTGTGCGCGTGTGCGTGTGTGTGTCTTCCAAGTTCATGGTGTGATTTGCATATTAAAAGAAACTAGTTCGAACAGATC
>JBBMFX010000037.1:27637635-27648695 GCA_037832545.1 Rhabdalestes septentrionalis | reverse complement strand
CCCCCCCCCACACAAACTCTGCCCCCAAACCCCGCCCACACGCGTCCCCCTCAAATAAAAAATGCTTCCGACACCCCTTGGCACAGGTGTGTATAACAGCCGTTGATATCACACACTCACAGGCAGGTGTGTGTTTTGACGGTTATAGGTTTAGTTGTTCCTGTGGCTGCTTGTGGTTTTGCGTGGCTGTGACATCTCAACACTGCTTGTGTTAAAAGAGAAATGAAAAAGCAAGTCTTTAACTGTTTCTTTCTGAAAACACTTCCAGATAGCCACAGACTTTTACCAAGAGAATTACAACAGACAAAAACACACTCTTTTGTGACACAGGAAAACATGGTGGCACTGTTTTCGCCACACCATTCTACCAAGCCAGTTCTGAATGAACCATATTAAAGAATTGATCAAATCCATAGCCAAAAAACAGATTCAAATACAGACAATGCAAATATGAACTATTGTTATCATTCATATCAGCTTTTAAATTCCATCTCTGAATTCCTTCCAGACAATTCCTTTAAGGACAAAAAGAGGACAATGCTAAAGTATGGGAACAAAGTGGTGTGAGATCCATTAATAAAGACAGTTTAAATTATATTTTATAATAAATACCGAAAACCAAGGTAACCCCCCACAAACCCCACCCCTTGTTAACACAAAGACTTGGCTGATGTCTTCAATTGTAAGTTTGAGAGGGAAAAAATCAAACCCTCACTCCAGCTCAACAGCCCCAGCCCCACTGCAGCCTCCATCATAACCCACATCACATGACACATCATATGACTCAATCACAGCCCCATCCTAGCATCCACCACAAGCCCATAAGCGGCCCACTTCCCAGCCTCCATAACAGCCCCAAAATAGCCCCCATCACAACCCACATCACATGACACACCACCACCCCATCACAGCCTGCTTCAAAGTCCCTGTTTCATGTCAATGTGTAACCCCATCATGGCCAAGAACAGCCCCAAAACATCCCCATACTACATCACATGACTCATTCCACCCCATCATAGCAAACTTCAAAGCCTTCATAACTGCCCCATCACAACCCCATCCAAGCCTTAATCACAGCTTCCACCACAGCCTCCATCACAGCCCTTATCATAGCACATATCACAACCTAATAACAGCCTCTGTTACAAGCCCAACACAGCCTCATAATCTCCATCTCAGCCCCCCTATCCTCCCTTCCAATACTTAGGCTACACTCAAGATATGTGAAGAGGTTGAGAGACACCTTCACCCTCTTCTTCAAAGGACTGGATGACTGCAGGCCTCCCACTCTGACATCTGTGATAATGAAATCTAAAGACCCAATTGTTAAAATCCTGAAGTTGGCTAAAAACTCATTGGACTCATTCAAGATGGTGATGAATCTGCATATCAGCGGGAATTTGAATGGTTTGTACTCTGGTACTCTCAGAACAGAGTTGCTTCAGACTGTGGAGATTACAATGGATTTTAGGAGATGCACTAATGGCAAGTTTCTGGGAACTACCATTTCTCAAGACCTGAAATGGGAAACCAACATCCTCAAAACGGGCCAGCAGAGGATGTATGTTTTGCAGCAAATGAGGAAGTGTGGTCTAAACGGGACAGGGACAGAAAGCAGCAACCAGTTAAGAAAGCTAAAAAAATCATTGATTCTCCCCTGCCAATCATCCAGGAACTGTACTCTTCAAAAAACAGGCAGGGTAAATCATTACAGATTCCTCACACGATGGAACACTTTGCATCCAACGGGCGATACTGAACTCTCTCTAACAGACAAAAGAGCATTTTCACACACAGAAACAGCTCATCAGCGTTACCAACTGCTATGCATTTCCTTCTCTTGTTTGTTCGATTCCTCATCCACCACAATTTAATTCCAGTACTTTATAGTTGCATGTATTCTAATATTAGCTCATAAAAATATACAGTAAGCCCCTGACTATCGCAAAAAGTGTACGTACCAAGAGTCCCCTTGTATAGTTAAAAAAACGCTGCAAGTTGTGATGTGTGTAAAATACCAATGTTACTCCTGTATAGACTGTACTGTACTGTAATTCATGCATACAAGCATAGTATAATCAGGTAAATACAGTGATAAATTAATTTCCAGTGATGATAATGCAGGGCTTTAAAATGAAAAAAACGAAAACACTCCAGACACTCCATGGGAAAATTCTGGACTGCGCAGATGCATTACAGGGCAGCAGACAATCAGCAGCAAGGAAAAATGTCAAAAAATCAAAAAATGTTTCAAAATTGACCTATTTTCAAATCTCCTGCCTCTGAGTACAGTTGACTATTATGTCCAGGCCTTGTCCGCCGCACCCTTTCATCCTCGTGCTGGTTATTTCATGTTTGGGTGCAGTGCCCAAACATAAACAACCAGCAAAATGATGAGAGGGCATGGTGGACGAGGCCTGGACTTCACCAAAGCAAAACAATTCTGAGGATATCTTTAGTTTTCATGCATGTGCGGGGGTTTTTGCAAACATTATTAGTCAAGTTAGTTACTGTTTTTCAGGGTTCGGGATAGGCCCCTTATTGCCAGGAAAAGATAGTCTTAGTGCTTCAGCATACCAAGACATTTTGGACTATGCCATGATTCCAATTCTGTGGACATGGTTTTGGGGGAAGAACATTTTCTATTCTAGCATGACTGTACCCAGTGCACAAAACAAGATCTATACAGGCAAGTTTGGATGACATAAAGCTGGAAGAACTTGACTGGCCCACACAGAGCCCTGACCCCAGCCCCATCCAACACCTTTGGGATGAACTGGAACGGAGATTATGAGCCAGACCTTCTTGTCCAATATGAGTGTCTGACCTCATAAATGCTCTACTTAATGAATGGGCACAAATTGCAAAAGAAACACTCCATAATCATCTGGAAAGCCATCCAAAAAAAGTGGAAGCTGTTAGTAGTTGCAAAGGGGAACCTAAAGCTATTTATTTGAATGCACTATCATAAAAGTCCACACTGGTGAAATGGTCAGGCTTCCCATTACTTTTGTTCATTAATATATAATATCAGCTTTATACCTCAAAGAGCTGAATAGTAACACTTTATTTTTTTATGTGTTTGAATGTTGGCTCTTTCACATTGATTTAACATTAAAGTCTATCTCTGAGCCTGTTAGCTTAGTTAGATGCAAAATTAGCATCAATGTCGGATTATGAACCAGTTTGTCCACACAGAGCATGTTAAAATCCCCCAAAAATGTGCCACTAACACTGCCATGTAACATAACAGTATTGTGAAAAGGCAGCTCATTACAGCATTGGTTGAAATGAATAAAGGAGTGGGTATCTTTGTTTGAGTGGGGCTTGACATGACTATCCTATCTTAAAAGCCTGTACGATCACACACCCTCCGTCTTGTTATATTATATTGTTGCTCCTGTGTTCTGGCCTGTTTGCACTTGTGTTCTGTTCTGTTCTGTTTTGTTCTGCTCCTGTGTTCCAACATTGTTTAGTTTTTACTATGTACGGTGTATAGTGTAGAAATGAAAATAAAACCCTACTTGACTTGACTTACTTGAATTGACTTGAAAGGAAATCTGTCCGAAATCACAGAGAAATGAAGAGGACACAATTTCATACATGAACTGGCAAGAAAGCGGTTTTGTATACCAGATCTCCATTAAGCAGGTTTTGGGTTAGTCCTCTAACATGTAAAGCTTCATTCCACTGGGATGTGCAAGCTATAGGCTATAGGGCAACTCAATGTTCAATACAATTTGGATCGGATGATTATATTTGAATTTCCTTAGCCTTCAGTCGATTTCATTTCAACATCCCCCCTCCACCATTGTTACTAGCATGTCTCTGCTTGTTCAAGTCCAAGTGTTTTTTTTTTTTAGGACCAAGCATCTCCAATTAAGATGGCAGTCATAAGGGACTGCCGGGGGTGTAATTGTGTGCTGTGGGGGATCCTAGGAGACGTCTGCGTAATCAATAGCATGAGATGCGCTTTATAATGACTGCATTAGCCTGGAACACCGGAGGGTCACCACCCACCATCGATGTGTTTATCACGTCGCTATGAACAAAGCGAACAAAGCTGCAGCTTTTCAGCCCATAAAACACGCCGCTCACTTTATCTGCCTGGACAGCGCATGGCCTGGATATAATGAAGCAATTCTGGTGGCAGCCAGCTTACCATTGCAATGAGCTGAGCTTGTGTTTCGTGCTGTAAGTGACCACTCTTATCAGCAAGTGTTAATGACAAAGACTGACCCAGCTGAAGTGGTCTACTACATAATTGGCTTTTTTTCTGCCTTGGAAATGTGTTTACATGGACATAAGTGATGTCATTAAACCATTCAGAGCTATAAACTCTTCCACTCCAGCTCCACTGATAGATTCAAAATAGGCCATCTTGGATGTAATGGCTTGACCTCAATATTGCTTTGGGTTAAGGTGCAGTGATACAACAAATATAGAACGTCACAATACAGTACTTTAGGAGATTTTTTATAATGCTCTCATAGCTGTCATGATTAAAACCTGTAAAGCATAATGTTACCAAAAAAAACAAATATACACTGTCAAAAAAACAGCTACCATTCACACTCCAATGGAAATAATCCAGAATTGTTTGCAGAGTGACTATTACTATTTTTAATACCATTTTATGAACTAAAATGTCCTATTACACTGAATTAATGAAAATATTTAACTAGTCTGTTTCATTTGGAATGAGAAGGGCTGCATTTCAATACTCATACTACAACACAAAAGATGTGTAAAAAAAATACCCTAGTGCACTCACTCTGCGTATCTATGTGTCTCCAAATGGCGAGGGAACAGCTAGCAACATGCTAACTACCCGGCTCGCCGAGTCTCATTCTTGTACATTAAAAACTAACCAAAAAAATCAACCTAAAATCTCAAGCACTCCACAGTGGTGCTAGCAAGCTAACATTTCCACATGTACAGACCAGAAAATAGTCATTACACACAACACACAAACAGTGTTATACTCATGCAAGTTCTGCGAATGGTCATGTTACATATGATCTAATATAATAGCATGTGCTTTGGAATGCATCCTCAGATCTCTGAAGGACTGTGATTGCTACCACTATGTGCTTTTCCAATATAAATAAAGAACTTTTAATCCAATAGGTCAGCAAGAAAAGACAGAGAGTACAGAACTATGTCTACTGACCAAGCATATCTCCACTTTTTTCAAAAACAGACCCTCACTGGTCACTGCTCATCTTTATCTTTGAGGGATTTAAATGCTGCATTTTTGGCGATATGAGGTTTTGTTCTGATTACAATGACATTGTGATTTTCTCAATATGTGTTTTTTCTGACTTATGTAGATAAAAAGCACAAAAGCAGTAGATACCCTTAATAAAACTGCCTACAATGGTATAATCATGTTTGTTATTCAATGTTTGTATAACTCAGCTACTTAAGATGATAAGAAACAGTTAAAATAAAGGAATAAAATGAGTTTATAAAATCCTTTTAATGAGTTACTATGTTTCACATTAATTTAATTAATTTCCACTAAGCACGTATTTCAGAAATTATCTACATGTTTCCGGGAGGGTTCTGAACAAATGCAGTTGTATTGCACTTTCAGTAGGGACATTTATTAACCACCCAGCTTTTTTGTGCACAGTACTGGAATTTTACAGCAATTTAATGCATTTAATTCAAGTGTTTTACCTTCAAGGAGACTACAGTACTGTCATGGAAAACTACAGTATGATTTTGTAGTGGTACATGCAAAATAAACTGACATAATCTTCATTCTGCTATGCAGTTAATGCAGCAATGCCTGCTATTCATAATATTACTATATACGTCTAAATCCTTTATGTCCAATAGTGTTTAAGAAGTGCTGATGATGCCATTATACTCAAGAATATCTTGAAATAATTGATCATGATCACATTAATATATCATCATAATGCCCACTCCTACATTGTATTTTCACAAACAATTGGTAGCCTAGTGCCCTCCTGGACACCCCCAGCTACTCCTGGTGTGCGACTCACATTGACCCATGGCTGACCAGGCCAAAAGAGGATTATTGCACCGTCCCTTGATCCCTATGGTGTGGACTCAGTGTACCCCCAATGATCAATATGGGTCACAACGGCATTGGGTAGATATTACATATTGATGTGGGTACTTCTCTCTGATGAGCTCCACAGCAAACGCCCTGACCTGTATCCTCTTATTGCCTCTATCATCATTCCCAACCGCGCGATTGGCTACCCGACCTCATCAGCAAGGCCAGCTGTAGGCCGATAGTGAATGGACTGAACGGACGAACGCGGGACACTAATTATAGCTCTTAGGTATCTCTTATGCATAGAGTATTTATCTTGGCAATCAAACTGATGCCTTATTTGTCATCTATTCAAGTTTAAAAGCCCTTCTGAGGCAAAACCCACATAATATGATGGAAAGGGGCCTGCATCATGATGCATTGAGCTGCTGATTCAAGTGCATACATTGATTCTGAAAGGTTGGAATCGATAATAATAATATGGACTGAAATCTATGCTCATCCTATTTAAAAATTAAAACACTGGCTTGCTTTTGATTGGAATTTAATGCAAAAACTAATGACCAACCAAAAGAAAAGAAAACTTGGCGTGTCTGGTAAGTTTATTTGTATATTTAGCTGATCATTTGTGCATCGCAATCGTGCATAGATAAATACACCTGTAGGTAATTGAGATAAAATGGAGAAAAGAACATTTGGCCAATTGACGTTTCAATTTAGTTCTAGCAATTTAATTCTTAATTCTGGCAACTGAATTCTGTCCGATATGTTTAGAGGACAATTTCACATAGTGGAAATATAATTAAATATCCAATAATGTTTGAAACATTTGTGCTTTAGTATGTTTCAGTCAGCAAATAAAGAGTAATTACGCATAAAAATGTGGATGTGCACTTATTTTCAAAGGGATCTGACCAGCAGTGTCCAAACATCTGCATAGTATACACTGTGTAATCCAGTATTGTGAAATTCATCATTGAATGATGCTGAGTTGATTCTTAAAGAATCATGTTGAAGATCAGTTGGTGAGCGTTGAGATTAATACCCAAAGCGTGTTAGAAAGTAACGCTAGATCAGCATTTAAATCCATCTCTCCGCAGCTGCGTGCTGATCTTATCAGCTCACAAATGCTGATATCTACCCCTCCATCTGTTGATCAATAACAGCAAAGCCTCCACATACATTACACACAGAAACACACACATGTATGATCCGCCCCCCGATTCTCCTCGGCTGGGATTGAGGCATAAAACAGGCCCTGAGGTGGTCAGGAAGTGAACACTGCTGCCGTCACTGAGGAGGAAATGATGTAAAGCAATGCCTCTGGACCGTCTGTGCTTTCCTGTTAACGTCGCACAGGCAGATTACACGTATTCGGTGACCCAGAGAGAAACAAATGAGGCCCCTCGTTTACCCAACTTCCTGTGCCGATGCACAACCTGATAAGAGAGGGGAAGTTAGGGGGGGTTCGTTAGGGGTGACAGGACGTGACCATATCCTCAGTGATGCAGCAGATCCTGTCTTTCTGAAACAGCAGGGTCTTCTCCATTTGCACGTGAGGGCTTTTCCCAACACATGAAGAAATGTGCCAAATGAAGAAGTGCGAATGAAGATTGCATTGCTTTGTGGTGAATATCTCAAAAAAGTCCAACTTTTGCTTTCGAAAACCTTTATTCCAAAGCAGGTTTTATAGAGGCCTGAGCCAACCTAAAAAGAACGTTCATGTTATTGCATCTAAATAGTCAGTGCTATGTCTCAAGCTTATAAACTTTTAAAGTAGTGTTAATAAAGTGTGTAATGAAGGGTTTAGCATCATAGTACTACTGTATACGCTCAAATGTGTGTTCAATGTGTGTTGGGTTAATAAATGGACAGAGCCTAATCTCAAATTTACAGTCTTTTCACTAGTGCTTGTAAACGGACAATGTCGTGTCTCAACCAAACTTTCACATTGGTTCTAAAAAGCGACAATATCCAATATCATGGTTTAACTTTACAGACCATTGCACTGGATGCTTATAAAAAGCAATACCATGCCTTAACCATAAAAAACTTTACAATAGTGCTTATAAGAAAAAATACTATGTCTACACTCATAAAAATACATTTATGCTAATGAAGGGGGAATGTCATGTCTCAACTCCGCAAAAACTATTGCATACATGCCAATGAAATGACAATCCTGCTCAACTATAGAAAATTGTACATAAATGCTATTTATATTTTTGTATTAGTTGTAAAGTTTTTTATTTATTTTATCCTATAGTGTTGTATAGCTTTTAATCTATTGTTTTGCTACTTTCTGCTGCTCTTACCTTTGTTCTGTCTACTTCTGCTATAGCAAATTTCTCACTTGCTGGACTAATAAATGTTTATCTTATCTTAAAGGCACAGTGTCACGTTTTAACTATATGGACCTTTACATGTAATTACTCTGCCTCAACCTCTTAAAATCTTTTCATTAGTGCTACTAAAGGGAGTCAGTACAGTATTTGAAGAATTAGCACTTATAAAGTGATAGTCTCAATCTTACAAACATCCTCATGAAGTGACATTTATTCATTCTCACATTTAAAGCCTCAAACAAGCAGTTATAAATGGATGAAGAAAATTATTGTATTTTTTATTCAGTACAAACTTGTGTGTCCTTTTTAGTCCTTTTTACATCATTTTAAAATGTCAGCTGATATTTACATTTTCATTAGTGCTAATAAAGGGACAGAGCCTTGTATCAACATTGACATTAGTGCTTATAAAAGACAATACCATGTCTCAACCTTAAAATTATTCCACAAGTGTTTAGAAAAGAACAGTGTCATGTCTTATAAAGAGAAAATAACATATCTAAACCTCACAACCCCATAAATGAGCGCTTATAAAGGGACAATGCCTTAGCCTTACACTTCTTAAGCAAAGCTTTAAATTAGCACTAATAAAGGAACTGTGTAATGACTGAGCTTAAAAAGGCTTAAATTAGCACTTATAAAGGCACTGTGTTGTTTCTCAAGCTTCAAATTAGCACTTGTGAAGGGCAATGAATTGACCCAATTCCTACCAAACCTTCATATTATCCCTTATAAATAGTCAATGTAGTGTCTCAGACAAAGCTTTAAATTAGCACATGTAAGGAGTCAGTAAAATGTTTGAATTTTGCAAACTTTCAAATTAGCACTTATAAAGTGTTAGTCTAAAACTTACAAACCTCCTGATAAAGTGATGCTCTAATTTCTCACATGTACAAATCCTCGAACAAGCAGTCATAAATGGATGAAGTAAAAAAAATTTTTATATTCAGTACAAATTGTGTGTCCTCTTTAGCCTTTTTGACATTATTGTAAAACGTCAGCTGATATTTACACTGCGTGGACGGACCAATAGAAACTGGCGTAAAATGACATGATCTGATTTTTTTTGCATTCATTTGCTTTTTGAATGTCAATTTTTTCATTCGCTTGTAAAGTTACCATTTTGGACACCCAATGCTTCCTGCCACACATCTACTACTGAACTCATTTCTCATGAACACTACAAGAACCATCAAAATATGAAAGAAATGTCCACTTTTCTGAAACAGATATACCAGGATAGGCTTTATAACATGACAGGACATGTCAGTTTCTCGATTCCATGAAAGTGGGGCCTGGCCTTAGTTTAATATGAATGCCTTGAGGAATCTTTCAACAAAAATGTTCTGATAGAAAAAACGAAAGTATTGGAAACAAGTGCCGCATAAGCCAGCTCTTTAGAAATCACGCCATCAGGTCAAAGCACTACAATGGAAAAGATCACCAGGGCTGTTAGAGAGCTTGGAAATCAGTGAGGTGTGTTATACTAGTGGGTGGAAACTGCATAGCAAAGTTTGGCAAGAGGCACTGAGTTACTTAGATGTGTTTTTTTCTTCTTTTTACTAACATTTTATGCACAGATAGCCAAAAATAGAGAAGAAAGAAAGATTCTTATTTTTGTTGGTAAAAGATGAAGGTTCCTAAATGGTTCTTGGCTTGGCCTACATAAGAACCTTTATTTACTAAACAACCTACATATTATGTGGAGGTTCTTTTAAGAGGAAGAGGATGGGCAGCAACAACACTGATGGAGACAATCAGAGATATTATGAGCTAGCCATTATGAAGGCAGCCTGAAAACCCAAATAGAAGACAGGATTTCCTGGAGAAGCTCTACTCATATGGTCGCCAGGCATTGGAACATATTGAACCGCATTTAATAATAATGAAAATGTCTGGGCTTTCTTTAAATAGTCTTCTTTGAATTGTTTTGGGAACATCATGTCAGATTCAGACTCATCAGGTAAATAGGCCAAATCCACAATGTTACACGCAAAGACTTGAATGCTTACTATCTGCATGTTTTTGTCTGTTTCTATCTGAAATGTTGCATGTATTGCTCTAGTACTCACTAAGATGGTAATTCATCTGCCATTGTCTATGAAAAATACTAGACTTGTCATGCTTCCAGGATTTTCCTGGATTTTGGCCGTCGGACCAGGAAAAAAAAGAATTGGGCTAGGAACTGTCCCAGGATTGAAGCATTTTCATATGTGAGCATTTCATCAAGTTTAAACTACTTCTTTTTGTCCAGTCAGTCCGGCTGAGTTCCAAGAATAGCTTTGAGGGGTCCAGACTGCCATTAATGTGGGGACAACCGTTTCAGAAGACTTCACTGCAGCAGTGACATATTTAAGCCTTAGGCAGGGCTGCAATGTGATAATACACACACACACAAACACACACACACACACACACAAATAAACACACACACAAAAACTTGTCACACACCCGCTGTTTTCTGACCCTTTGCTTGGCCCCTTTTCCACCAGCACACCGTTATTCATCCCACATGAAAAGGCCACAGCCAGGCTTTTGGGGCCTGACCTTTGCCCTCTCCCATGGAATGTTATGTCCCACAGACGCAGGGTACTGTTTAAACAGGAACTTTAAAAGGTGCATGTTTCTGTGTGTGTGTGTATGTGTCCGTGAAAAAAAGCTTGTTTGTTTTCTGAGATGAG
>JBBMFX010000037.1:27601348-27621248 GCA_037832545.1 Rhabdalestes septentrionalis | reverse complement strand
TAGCCCGACGATAAGCCACTAATAGAAAGCTCTAGTGTTAAGTTTCCTTTGGTTCTGGTGTAAAAGAAAATGCTTCATTGCATCCAAGAGCTCTACTTTTGTAAATAGTGGAGCAAAGTTCCTCACTCGCATCCTTGGGAGAATGAAGTGTTGCGCCTTCCGAAGTGATTGCTCCTGTCATTGGAACAGGAGAAAGCTGCTACTCTCTTGGGCTAGTTGATGTATGGAGAAACAGTAGGCCTGTGTACGTGAGGTAACCTTCCTTTGCTCTCCTGTTCACAACCTTCAGAACTTTTTATTTTAGTCCATATATTATTGTGCTCTAAGAATGTCAAGAGTTTTACCAAGTTTCCTCCCCGCCATGCCACCGATGTCAGACATGTTCTTTTTAAGGCTTCTTTCTCTCTAAACGCATCTGCATGGTGTCCTGAGCTCCTATTTGTTGCCTGTTCCCCTTCCTGAAATCTAGCATTTTTGAACTTTAATACACGGTGTCAGATGCTGAGAAGGAAATCTGACACGACTCCAGTCCACTTATTCTCATGCCTTGTCCATGCATCCCAAACCATTCTCGAAATTCTACAACAATTATTTTTTTGTTCGGATCCCCCCGGGCATTAATGCGGTTTGCCCTCTAGAGCTCATCATTTTTTGTGACCTGTAGTTTCACTTTGAACAGTATATTACCTGTTTTGATTTCCTTATGTTCCATGACAGATAGTTCTAACTCTCATTTAGTTAGAAGTACTTATAGATGTGTTTACCTAACAAAATATTTGTTTCAGTATTTGCTATTGTGACTTTCTTATTAGTAACTCGGTTCTTGTTTTTTTAACCAGGATGAAAATGCTTGCTGAAACAGGCAGTCTTGACAGAATTGGGATCGCCTAGTGTGGGGCGGCAGTGGTGAACTTTCGAGACGGAGGAGGAAGGTTTGTATATGGATGACCATGTATTTATATTAAGAGAAATGTATTATATAGAGCAGTGGTTCCCTAATCAGTCTTGGATTGCTCCCAACACACCTGATCGTACTAATCAAATTACAAAGCTGTTCTTGATTTGCAGTACGGGTAATAAAGGACTTGGTTGAGAACCACTGATAAAGAGTAAGGGTGCTTTACATTGACTTGCATTAGAATAAAGAATTACGTTTTTGTGCTTTCTAGTGGAAAAGTTGCCATTTCAATCAAATGGGCAGTCTGATTATAGAGAACTGTTGAATAATTATCCTCTATTAATTAATTGTTTACTTCTGACATTGTCTTCACGATGCACTGGGGAGGAATAATTATTAAAAATATACAAACCACTACGAATCTTGCCTTTTTCTAATTGCTTGGTAAGAATAAATCTTTGTAATAATTTATGGTAAGAACACTTAACTGCATGCTTTTTTGCTATCAGATTATAAATAGAATTATTCTTTCCTCTTGCCAGGTGTGGCTTATGGAGAGAAAAAAAACATCACTACAGAAACACCACACAGCACGCCTGATGTGAGAAGCTACCATGGTACCAGTTGTTTTGATGGAGATAGGCAAATGCCAAGGAGTCTCAGCTTTCTCTCAATAAAACACAACATTTTACACTACTTTTTATTGCTATTTTTACCCATTTAAATGAAGAATCTACCGATTTCTTTCAATAGAACCTTCTTTAAAATAGTATTTACTGAAAAAAATGTGTGGACTAATTACTGTAGCATGGTAACACAGTCTGTACCAGAGAATTTGGGTAGATTAAGGTCATACTTCTTCTGAATGTCATAGGGCAGGAAACGTCCAGCAAGGAAATGTGTTCCAGAGAAACTGAGGGCACACTTCTTTGGTGCCATAAGTGAGATGAGGACAGCAGGGCTGAGACTGTCTGTTCTGGCTTCATCAGCATCCCAACCTAAAAAGAGAGGCCATTAAAGAGGTTCGTCAGGGATTTATACATAATTAAAATAATAAACCACCACAGGATGCTAAAACGCTGCAAAATGCCATGGTCTAAGTGGAAAAACAACTACAACTACAAACAGCAATAACCCAGCAAGCAGGTATATGCTAGCCTAAAGACATTCTTACTCAAGATTTACGAGCACTTCTTGAGATCGCTTTCTTAATATTTCTCGGAATGCTGACCCATAGTTTAGGTTCTATGAGAAAATCTTCACTGAGCTGCAAGTGTTTTTTGAATTTTCCTGGAATAATGCATTAGCTGAGCAAAGTGGTCTGATGGGCTCTTGCATGTCAAATGATATATAAGACCTATAGTTATCTATAAGATCTACAAGATTATATGTAGTGCTGGGAGGAATCCAAGCTATAAATCAATTTTGAGGTAACCCACTGTTGAGTATTTAGGTTACTTTTAGGTTTGCTCTAGATTAACTAAATGGTCCACTACAAATAAAGCTAAAGCGCGTGTACAGCACATTGTGACAAGTTAAATAAATAAAAAAACCTTTGGTTTTAATAACCAGAATTCCGGAGCATTGTCCAAATCTTCAATTATGTATGGTATTATTATTGTATAAGCATAGAATTGCTAAAAAAATACAATAGTCTGCTGTTATCTCATTGTTTTCCGACCTGAAGGGATGTCGAGGCTTGCAATGGGGATTTTAACTCCTCCGAGGGTGAGTAAGATACTGGTAAAGGGCTCCTCAGCTGCTCCCAGCTCTGTCTCTGGACCCAGCACCGCATCCACAATCAGGTTATATGCATCATTTATAAGCTGCACCTGTAAATAATGGAATTTTTTTTTTTGTTTTGCTTAATTGCTGGAGAATTAATGCTTTGTTGAGCTTCAGTTCCTTTATTATATTAGACCCTTTCAATGGTTGTATTGAACATGATTCATTATATCATTCAAAAGTAAAAGTAAGTGATTTCTGGTACATTTGTCTTACATACCACATCAAATGGAACCATTCTAATGATAATATGAACCAGTGTGAATGAGGGGAAATATTCTAGAAGGACTGTTGATGTTTGAGCACATTGGGTTGGTGTGCTCTAGCATTAAGACATCACTACCATTACTTCCTGTGCCTTGTCATATTGTAATGTATTTCTGCGTAAATCTGTATATTAGGGAGCTAGTTGAGCATTTCATGCTAAGTGGGAGTTGCTGCAGATGAAAAAGAAACATGTTATTGTTAGTAGTATCATGTCCCTGAACACTGGTGTGAAGTGATCAAAAGACGAATACTGTCTCTGTTAAATTGTGTGTTATTATGTATTGTGTTCAGTATGAATGGAGGCATAGGCTAACCAGATAAAGAGCTGGATTTAGATTTAAGGTGGGAAACATAAGTTGCTCTACAAGGACTATGCTTTTAAATTATTTTATGTGAATGAATGCATCAAATAAATGAAAACATTATGTAAATAGTACCCATTGGAGAGACTTTATAATATGGTGGCAGGAGGGAAGAGCTGGGATATATCTGTTAGGAGCAAGGATCAAGATGGTATTATTGAAATGAAACTGCATTGCCCATCCACCAGGTCATGTCACCTCTGTTCACCTCTCAAAAAATAGTCATTGTAACTGGCTTGAGCTCGGTACCTGATCTTTTTGTTTGTGATGTAACCTGGGCTTTTAAAGCTTCTCTCACCTCTGTGGGCAGGTAGGACAGGAATGGGATGTCCATTCTCTCACACTGCACAGTGAAGTCCTGATGAAGGCTGTGTGCAGAGCGTTTTGGGTAGAACACAGTTGGCATGTAGTCCTGATAAGCATAAAGGGAAGGGACGATGGGGAGACATTATTAAACCTCAGCTGCTGGGGTGTTGACATAATGAGTGGAGGAAGCAGCTGCTGCCCACATGGCTGATACTGGTAAAACACATTCTTTAATGTCTTAAACAACTAATGTACAATAAGTTCATGGAAATGGGAGGCTTTGAAATTCCCCCCAAAATGCTAAATGTATGTTCTCTGTGGAGAATGGATCATTAATTTCACTTAGAAAATCATGTAAACATTATAGAAGGAGTCTGCAAACTATTTCACCTGATTAAGCAAGTGAGGACTTGATGCGGTTTGAAGGAATGTGAGATGAAATGAGATGCTAAATGTCAGATGGGGGAGCATACATTTCTTTTACTTACTTATAAAAATATGAACTATCACATGTCTTTCATTTTGTGCAAGTGCAAAAGACTTGCAGCCCATCAAGGATGAATGGCCCCCTCAATAAAAACAATACCATATCAATAAGTGATCATTCTGATATATAAGCAGCCATCAGAAGTGAATCTATACAACAGTTCTTACATCCTGGAAGTCTTGACGATTCAAATACCACACTGCATTCATTTCACTCGTTAAACACACTTAACTAAACTTTAATAATAACTGACGCATTTAATAAATCACGTTAGAGTGGGGAGCTCACTATACTGTTCAGTGCAGCAGGTTTCAGGGACAAACCATGGCTGTCTTTGTCTGGTGGAGTACTTACAAACACTCTCAAATGCCTTGCGCAGGCCAGGCCAATGCAGCCATTCTGATCTGGTCCACACACCACTAGTATGGTGGGCTGCCTCTTACCCAGAGTGCCCAGCGGGAACGCCTGCAGGAAGGCAAGGACAAGGGCTCTCAAAGAAGAAGTGAATCATATCACCATAAAAAAGAGACTTAATCTCCCCCAGGAGTAGCATTTCTTCTCTGATTTCTCATAAGCAGAAGATGAAATGTAGTGCAAGTAGGACTATCACTGTCCTTGTATCATTAATCAAATGAAACACTGATTAATATTAGGATTCATTAATGAATCAGAGTTCAAATCAAACTTGACTACAATATCAAACCATGCGTTTTAAACAAGCCAGCATATTTTAAGACAGAAACAGCGTCAATAGGCTCTCACTGTAAGATAAATCAATAAGAGAATATGCTTTATCATCATCACAGTGAAACGCGCCTAAATGAGAAGAATAAGCTCTGTTTCCATTTAGGAGAGCTAACGTGAGTGCCGCTTCCAGTGGACTCCATCCTGACTGTAACACCTTCCATCCTGGTGGTACAGTCGATAGAGTGTATAAGAGAACACACAAATCCTAATAAGAGAACACACAAATCCTAGGAGTTCAAACAGGTGTTAGCCGACTCACTTTCACCCAATCAGAGTAACAAAAAGAAGAAACTATTTATGAAGCAGCCAAGATGTAACTGAAGAACAAACCTTAGAGATAGCAACAGCACACGCATGTCCAAAAATTTCCATCAGCTGTTGCTTCCCAAACCGATAGTCCCTTAGCAACTCGGTCTCCATGGCTACTGCCTCCTCTTTACTGTTAAAGAATCAGAGAGTTTTGGTTACTTTTATACAGCTCTGGAAAAAAGAATAGACCACTGTTATTTATTTTTATATCAGCATCCATGCCAATGTGACCAGTCGGATGACAAAGCACCGCTGGCATTACTGGAAGTAAATAATTGCAGTTATTGCAAATAAATAGAAACCGTGACAGCAGTTCTGATAATTAATCTATTTAGATCCACTTTCTACATTCACATTTAAAAAACTATCACTCTCAAATAACTTTCTATTTTTAAAGAACTAACTGTTTCTTTTCCTGTTGTGCTGACCTTATATGATCTGTGGGTGGATGTGAGCCAGGAATTGTGCCGGTGGAGCTGAGCTCCTCAGTTCCTGAGCTCAAACTGGGTATTGATTAGGTAGCAGACGCGCCACACAAAGGGGAGCATAAACCTTGAACAAACAAACTTTGGCACCAGATGTCTTTCAGTGCCTCAGTCATCTGCGTGGCACAAAGCTCCAACTTACCACTTACAATTTATATTGTGGGAAGTTTGGCAAGGATGCACAGAGAGGGCTCATATTAGGGCATAATAATAAAAAGTAACCTATTTTACAAAAATATAGTGATAATCGAGAAAACAAAAACATCTCCATTTAACTTCATCTGCATCTAAATTGGATTAAGGCCAGATAAACTCTGCAAATGCCATATTTCTCAAGGTAGTAAATTCAGAATGCGGTAGTATTCAGAGATGCGATAATTAAAAGTATTTTCACAGTATTGTGTACAGTTTTAGTCGGAAGCCATTGTTTGTTTAGGGATGTTTGAAAAAGGTCAGAATTGGGAGATTTTGCTTTGTTACATTTTACTTTGGCCACCTGTATAATATAAATTATGTGAACCAACTAACTTCACTCTGTATTTGATAGTATATCTGTATAGCTTTGGTTGTTACACATATGCTGTAGCATATTTATGCCTGACTTAATATGCCAGATACCTGATAACTCATACTAATTCTGAGATAGAACTTTATTTCATTTACCAATTGATCAGTTAATCAATAAAGTGAAACTTGCCAAAAAAGTATAATGCACGTAATATAATACACCTTATGCAGTTCAGAGCCTGAATATGATGTTTAACCACAAGGATATAAAGTAATATAAAGTAAGGTTAAATGTTTTACTTAATAGGAAACTGATACTCCTCAGCTGGTAGGTGCCATTAGATTAGTCTGGGTTTCCCACATACTGCTTAGGCCTACTGTATCACCCCCTACTCTTTTCAGACAGCTGGTACCATGAAGGAGGCACAGGGTTGAATAAGGACAGTGTACAGCAGGAAGCCAAGTCACACACAACAGGTTATATGGACATTTACTTACAATGGGCATTTCCCCAACATTTCAATGTAATACTGCTGGCTGTGCTATGTCTGATGTTTTTGTCCATAGTTTACTACACTAAAAAAAGTTGCCTATTTAACCACAGAGGTGGTTGCTATGCACACAACGTTTGCCAAATTTCATCCTTGTTGAGCCGACTCTGTTACCCAGGGGAACTTCCCAGTTTTGCCAGGTTTGTGTGAAAGCAAACACATGGGAGGTGCAAAAATAAACAGCAGTTGGTTGGTGGACAAGTTCATTACTTCTTATCATTGCTGCACCGCATTACAACTGGTATAACAAAGGCTTGCCTTTCATTTGCAGATGAACCCCAGGAAATGTTTATGTTGTATTAAGCTCTTTTGACAAAGAACAGCTTAAATAGTAAGGGGAAACTGATTGATTTTATTTAAAATCTCATGTGTTGACTTAAAGTGTTCTTGAAAATGGCTGCATGACTTTCACTCGACAGAATATTTTCCAAACCATAAATCAACTGCAAAATTCAATTACTTTGTTAGGAGACAGACACATTCAGTTAAGAGTACTAACAGGCCCAGTTCAGTGGGATCAGAGGAATGTGTTTCAGGAGAAATGGGTTGTTTCTTCTCTAAATATGACAGGTGACAGTCTGCTGAGAATTACAGGTGAAATGGGGTTTTATGGGGGAAGTATGTGTGCCGTAGAATTTTCTGCACACATTTCGACCAGCTTTTCATTAGTAATGATGTCCAATAGGCAGTACATAAGAAATAGAGCACATTATTTCTCAAATAATGTCATAACTGTGATTTGAATAATCATAACTGTGATGTTAATCATGATAACATGTGGTCCTGAGTATTGTATTGTTTTTCTGCATCAGTTCTGCTGGATTAAAGTCAATTATGAAGTGCTTTGAGATTACACCAAATGCTGTAATATCTGTCTGATAGCAGAAAAGTAGTAGCTTTCTTAGAGCCAGTCTGTAAAGTTTAGCTCAGGTAAAACACGTCTCAGGTTGTGCTGTTAGAACTGTTGCGTTAAATGTATGAAAACGCTAAATATTTTTGTTAATGTGCAATAAGTAATCTGATCAGGGAATATACGTTTGTCAAATGTATTGTATAAATTCTATTGTCTCACATCAAGTATAATTATCATACTCTATTATAAGATGAAGTAATGTAAAGGTAGAGCTTGAAATAGCCTTGCCTCTAAATTCTCAATCTATCTGTGAAGTGGTGAGTATCGCCAGAATATTGCTCCAAATTCCTCACAGAAGCTTTAATTGTTCTGTTTGGTCTCTTCAGAAGACTGTGGGGTTTAAAACAAGCAATGATGTAATGAATAGTTCAATTTCTGTCAGGTACAATTCAGTATTTTGTCTGACAGACTGAAGTGTCCACAAAATGGGAGGCAAATTACAAGGTTGTTTCTATTTCTGACATGACACAATTGCAACTTTATTTTATTATCCTGTATGTCCTCCTAAAACCCTAAGTAGCCATAGACTGGTCCAGACTTTCAGCCATTTCATTTGTAAAAATATACTTTCCATAATTGGCAAATATTGTAACATAACAATAAACTGGCAGTTTAAAGCCATTTCCTTAAAATCATGCAAACTTCTATGCAGCTTACCTGAGATATCGCAGTGGTTCTGTGGACTCAGTGTCCAGATCAGCACTGTGGTCCATTTCTTCTTGTTGTATGTATCGGCCTGTTTCAGAGGGTGCACACTCTGTGCCTCCAGATATTTACCAGATGGCAAAAGCAAAAAAGTTAATTTTCTGTTGAGACCTCCTCACTTGAACTCTACAACCAATGTTACTTGTCTCCAGCTCTCCTGCCTACAGTCTACTCAGGAATTTTGGTGATACTGCTGGCACTACAGCTAGAATTTGTGTAAAAAAATGAACCAATCAGAGTAGAGGAGGACAGAGAGGCAGGCTGCTTGGTGGTTGAGAGGTTGGGCCTGTATGCCAAGAGACATCAAAAGATATTCAGTCTGTATTGGGTATGTTTGAGGAGTGGTATATGTTTAACTCTTGATAAGACTCATTAATCAAAAGTACAATAGGAATATTCCCACAGGAGAAGTATGATAGCACAATCTGTGAAAGAACATTTATTAAGCACTGCAGGGGCAGCAGGCAGTTAATGAAAGCCTGCGAACGAGTGGGTAGCTGACAACAAATTAGAAAGCCATGTACAATTAACTGTAAATCATCTCCAGTCATAGTCCAGGTGTTTCTTTCTCACTCCTTTCATAGAAAATGGTACATATATAGCACAAAAGCTTATGACTGTGGTCTGTTGTCTTTTGGGAGAACAGTACAATGCATTTCATTTTTTATATTTCTCAGAATTTGCTACGGTCCCTTACTTAAAATCTTGTTTCCTGCCAAGAAGTGTTTTTGCTTGTAAAAATATAAGAATAAATAAATGCCCTATGCAACTATATACACCAGCCATAACATTAAAACCACAATTCTATTATTGTGTAGGCCCCCCTTTATGCCACAAAAAAGGCCCTCACACATAAATGCATGGGCGATACAAAACCTCTGAAGGTGTTCCATAGTATCTGCATAAAAACATTAAAAGCAGAGCCTGGAAGCTGTGGGGCGGGATCTTTAAGTAGTTTGGCCGGCACATCCAACAGACGCTTATGTTCCTCAAACTATTTTGAACAATGTTTGCAGCTTGGCAGGAGGGATCATCCTGAAAGAGGTCACATGGCACATCACAAAGTAAGGACCCAAAAATTTCCCCACAGAACATTGGCCAGAGCATCACAACGCATTCTCTGCTTAGTCTTTGTTTCCCCTTGGCATACTGGGTGCTGTCTTTTCCTGAGGTAATCAACACACACATGCAGCTGTCCGTACGGAGGTAAAAAAAACCAAAACAAAACATAACATTCGTCCATTGCTCCATGGTCCAGTTCTGACATTAAAATGCCCATTATAGGCGCATTTGGGTGGTGGACACTAGGTCATCTGTTGTCCTTCCTTCCTTTTGGTAGGTACTAGCCAATAAACACAAACAGCAATCAAAATGTGGTCCTTGTCAGGGCTGCTTAGATACTTACATTTGCTCATTTTTCTGGTTTCCAACACACTGGTTTCACTTGCTACCTTTTATGTCCCACTCCTTAACAGGTGCAATTTTAATGAGATAAGCAGTGTTTTTCACTTGTTAGAAAATGGTTTTAATGTTGTGGCTGGTAAGTAACTACACAGCTTGTAGTTACAAATAATTACTGATGGGCCTCAATTACTTACTATTTACACTCAAATGTTTCACTGCAGTGTTTAAAATGACATACGTTTACAAGTAACAGTTATTCATAAATAAGCAGCACTGCTGGTTTACAACAGAAGACACCAAATGAAAGACCTTTTGCCAAGGTAATGCATAGTTACTATGTAGAAAAACAGCTTGAAATTCAGATACAGCCACATAAAGACGATTCCACACTTGGTTATTGGAATCACAGAAAACATATTTAATATTTTAAACATTTACAATCTGAACAGGGTGCTCTTTCTTCCAGAACCCCTTAGGGGCAGATGGTTGGTCCCCTGCGATGGCTCACATGGTTAAGGTCCTACACGTACCACAGGAAGCCAAACTTCCTGTGTAGAAGCTCCTCTCGGGGACGAAGGTTATAGAGCTCCTCTATACGTGGGGTTACCCAGCGGTCTGTGTGGAAAACGTTCTCACCCACCTAAAGATGCAAACACCAGAATGAGTTAATCTAAATCAGAAATCAAAGCCCATTCCCTTCCGCACTTTGACATTTCCGCTCCAGGAAGGTTTTTCAGCTGGTGGAGAGCTTGGTGGATAGGATGTGAGGTAAAACATGGTATTGCCTGATGTGGCGGATGGTGGTATAAAAATTTAACTGGGAAGCAAAAGTCATTATACTGTGATGCTGTTTATGATAGAATTACTAGGTTAGGGTTTCCTTGGAAGCCATCCATTGCAGTTCCACCTACCAAGAACCTTCTAGACTTTTAGTTAGCATTTAAAAGTTAACTGTGAAAACGTGAAACAGTTGTGAAAAATGTATAGCATCCACAAGTGCCCCCATTGCAAAAGGCAGCAGCTAAGTGTAATTAGTGCAACAGTAAACCTTCATAACGAAGCTAGTCTACATGCAGACAGAACAATGTTAGATTAGATGTCTTTATTGTCACTATACAAGTACAACGAGAAAGTGTTTGAAGCAAGCTAGCAGATGCACAATTTTAGCTTCATCACATGCCAATCTTTTACAGAACCAAAAATAAGTCATTGCATTTTCTAAATTCTTCTGAAACTATACAAATATGATTAAGTCACCCATAGTATAAAATATAATGACAAAATTCAGAATAACGAAGTACAGAGACTTTTTTTTATTTATATAAAAGCACATGAAATGTAGCATGAATACAAATGTGCTCTGAGGAGCTCAGACAGCAACTTTTCAAACTCTCTGAAATGTGATTCTATTCAGTTGTCTGTCAAGCAATGCACACTGTGAAACTGGAAAGCACTCCTTGACATTATGTCACATGGATTACATTTTGAAGCTGAACAACTTTTTAATTGTGAAAAGCAGTACATTTTTCTATGAAGTAGTAAAAAAAGTGCATTGTCATTATAGTAAATCAGTCAATACAGAGGAAAGCTTCTCTCTAATCAGCAACTGTTATTATCTTACCTGACTAGAACAAAAATATATACAAAAGGCAGAGAGAAAAGGCAAAGGACATCATTTTTAATAAAAACAAGTAACAGAACACACAAATACCTTCCAACCAGGTACGTCCTTCATGATAACTGCTTCCTCCTCCAGATTTTCACGAAGCATCCGTAGTGTACTATATAAACAAGTAGTAATTATTATATATATACATTTTTCATTAGTTCTCCGTACACAAAACCTCACAACACTTTCTAAATGTCTTTTAACTATTTGTGCCAAACAGTACCAAATAATGAATTAAAGAAAAATTCAGTTTATGATTATGTTGAGTACATATCTGCTAACAAGTCCTGCAACAACCTGGAAAAGAAATGGAATATGATGTAGTGCCTCACTTTCTGTCATGCTCAGCCTGCAAAAGAGGCAGTAAAGCTATCCGGGCCTCCATCTCCTCAATCAGCAGCCGCCTGACACAAACACACAAAAACAAGGGTGTTAGGGAAAACCCTTCATCTAAACACAGCTGTATAACTGATCTGAGCTATATGCAGCTAACAATGCACATTAAACCAGCGTGGTCATCTACTGCATCAGTAAGCTTGAGCGATAATGTAAATTTAGACAAATGATTATGTCAGAATTAATATGAAAAATAAAAGAAAATAAAACTGAAGAGCTACAGAGTCTCTCAGAACCTTAACTTGCATTTTACCTACTAGTAATATAATTATTAGCAATAATATAATTTGAAATGGCTTGTAATATTTCATGTAAAACATGCCAGTAGGGCGCTATTTTGCTACCTAGTACATACATCTGCTTGTGCTGGTTATACCATCAGCTAGTGCTAATCTAAATTATCATATTTATTAATTTTCAGTAACCCAGGGTCACTACAGAATGATGACAGTGAAACTATATCATACAATACAAACAAACATTCCAGAAACCATGGAACCCACATCACAAAAAGTGGCCACACGCAATCCTACCTCCTCTCCCTGTTCCATTTGAAGATCCTCCAGTAGCCAATCAGCATTACTCCAATACCGATCCCAAACATACTATACCCTGTGAAGAACAGATTAATGATGACAGATAAGCCAATTAAATGATAGTGATAGTTAAACATGATTTGGGGCTGCACAATATAAACTATATGGCTATATACATTATGACTGCAATGTCTTTAAAAATTCTAAAGGGCACACAAACTATTTTCTGGAATTAAAAAGGCTCCAAGGTTGTACAGTCAGTTTATTGAATACAAGTTCACTCCCCCATCCAAACAGACTGAATGTGATAACTAAGCTGCAATTATAGTCCGTTCAAATCAGTTTGTGATGTCAAAACCAACCCATGTACATCTCCCTATTCAGCCTACAGCAGTTTGGTCCCACCAACTAATGCTGAAGTACTAAGGTGTTGTAGCTACAATACAGGGCCAATAATAAATATCACTGACACAAATCAGCCATAGACAGTATGTTCAATTTTAAGGGACTAACAGAGGTTTAAAATGGTCTGGTAGGAATAAATCTTGATGAATTTTAAGGGATAAAAAGAGGTCTGAATATGGTCTGGTAGGATTAAATTGTGATAAAGTATGAATAAATCTTTTGGTACAACCACACAAAACTAACAGTAAAAATGATACAGAAGAAAAGTTTCGAATAAAAGCCCTTTAAAACATCCTGGCGAATCAGTATGTTTTAATGGTTAAAGTTTGCTCAAAATAGTTTAATTTTGTTGGATACCATAAAGACCTCAATTCGTCAGAATCGACAGTAACAATCAGCTTGAGCTGAGATTGGTCAGCCTATTAATAACACTGATTGGGTAAGAAGCTAATTGGCATATAGCATCCTTCTGATATTAGTACTGCAGATGATATACTGTGCAGCACTAATGCACTTTTTGCAGTTGTATATATTCTCTGGGTTTCTTACAGATTCTGGCACATGATACGGAGTTAATTCATGCAATACTTGAGTGTACCCCAATATGGAAAAAGGTATTTGGACACACCTGTTCAGGGTTTGGACTATGCCAATTCCCACAGAAACACTCCACAATCTTGTGGAAAGCTTTCCAATAAGATTGGAAGCTGTCACAGCTGCAAAGGGGGACCAACTACATATTGAAGTCTATACATTTCAATACAATGTCATTAAAGACCCTTTTGGTGTAATGGTCAGTCGTCCTAATACTTATGTCCATACAGTGAATATAGGGCAGGGGTCACCAACGTGGTGCCCCCAAGAACCACATGAGTAGCCCACGGATCAGTCCAAAATACAATACAACTCACCAGTGAGCAATGTCTAACATGTAATTTTATCCTGTTGCTATTCTTCTTTAATCGTATTTGCATTAATATCTGTTTGAAAATTACAATAATAAAAAAAAGCATTTAAAACCTTATTATATTTGACGTTTCGGTAAACTCTGTACTAGTATATGAAACTGGTAGCCCTTCGTATGGCTCAGTACCCGTGATGTATCTCTCACTTTCAGAAAGGTTGGAGACCTCTGATATAGAGGGTGCTGTACAGAAGAAACAGCAACACACGAACACACACAGACTGCCCAAGTGACCATGATTGATTCTATTTAGATAAACAAGCTTGCAATATTTTCATTCTATTGCATTTTTAACGATTCCATATCTAAAATGTTTAATGCCTATTTGTTTTAGCAAGTAGGACAATTTTGAAAATAATCACAAAAAAATCATACATGCACCAACTATACCTTTAAAAAGCTGCTACCAATCTTCATTCAAACTTTTAATGACTTCCTATGTGTTCCTTTATTTGTTCTATTATTTTATTCTATTCCTGAAAAAGCACACTAAATTGCCTTTTCTCTGACAATCTGCAATATAAATAAACTTGACACTGCTAATTTTGTTAGTAAAGTCAGAACAGTTGGTGCTTTACTGAAATAGATAAAGAAGAAGTAAAAATATCTTTCTGGAATCCCTTTTAAAATTTATTAATTGGCATTTTTTGCCATTTTACTGTTATCCTATATGGAGCTGTTAGCCAAACTTTGTGCTTTCTGAAAAATAGGATTAAAATAACTCGCAAATTCAGTAATCTTTGTCTTTCCATACATGTTAAGGCAGTAAATAAGCTTCTGAAACGTGTAAAAAATGTGTAAATATTTATTTAAACAGTGAGTGTTTTGAATGTGTTGTTATAGGTGCTAACTAGCATCAGATGCTAACTCAATATATTCGACAGCAGAGCAAATCCTGAAGACACTTAAATCTCACGGAAATGAGGAGAAACAAGATTACTGACCAGAAAGTCCTCTTTTGGGTAGATTTCTTTTGTAGTCGAAGGGAGCATAGCCTCCCGGAGGAGGCATGTCCTGCTTCACCTTGGACGCCGCCATCTTTCACCGACCTCCACCAACTACCACCGCCACCAACCGTCCTCAGACTTCAGGCCGCCCTGCTCCACAGCGCCCCCGGACACGGGCTCGGGTCCCAGCCCCTGCTGACCTCCAGAGCTTGAATCGTGAGTGCATAATCCACTTAAGGTTCAAGGTTACTTTATTGCAGGGTTGTGTAGGGAAAACTATAGCCAATATGCTTTATGCTTTTAGACCTTTATAAGAGCCTCAAATATGCTTTATGCTTCTGGACCATTGAATCACTCCAGAAGATGCTTCATGGTTCTGTACCTTTTATATGGCCCCAAAGATTTTTTTTTTATTAACAAATTCAAGATTCAGACAAAAGGCACCTTACATTATACATTCAGAAAATACACATTTCTTATCTATTAGCATCCTTGTTTATAGAAAAGGAAAACAGAGGTCATAAAGGTTAACAGAGTATTAAAGTACTAAATCAAGGTCTTTCAAAAAGGAGAATGTCATTTTGGATTTCTAAGAGTGAAAACACAATAGACACGAATGGGGAAAATTGGCGTCATTTGTACTAGAAAGAATAACGCTTGAGATATCTGTAATGTTCACTGGAGATAGGAAGAAAGTTTTTTGGATATTTGTAATGTTTATTAAATGTTAAAACGGTTTGCCGATACGTGTACTGCATAGCAACTTGGCACAAGCACAAGGGGCATGGCGGACCAGGCCCAGACGTCTCAAAAGTAAAAAAAAATGGAGAAGATAGTGCAAACCAAAAAAAACCCAGCATTAAAAATCCAACCATCGAATAAAAATGTGCGTAATCCAGGTCTGCATTGGATTGCAGAAAGCTACAGTAAAAAGGTGCGTAGCAGAGCGGAGACGTGCGGCTGCCGTGAAGCACCTTCAGCCACAAGATGCGAAATCTTGGGCTGTTTCGTTTTGCTGCAGAAATTACAGCAGCACGCACGCAGTTCAGTATTTTTGTATTTATAATTGCAATCTATATAAACTATGTGCTTCTGGTTGAAAAATGTGACAAAAATGAGACAAGACTCGATGTAAATGCTGGTCTTAAAAACGAGACTAAATGTGGTTTACAAGATAAAAACTATGCTAAAATGTCTCTTCATTTTCATTGACTAAAAAGACGTTATTTCCTGTACATTGGGAAGGGGAGACAAAGGTAAAGGACATCCCAATACTTTTGTCCATTGAGAGGCCCTGTGAATTAGATTTTGAGTCTCTGCCCGATCCCGAACCCGGCCCGATATTTCCTGCCACCCTCGGCCGTGAGCCAGCATTTGAGAGTCTCGGAGCTTGGAGTGTGAGTTTAGGAAAGCACCCACAGTTCTGAACTGGTATAACGGCCCAAGTATTAAAAAAGAGGCGGATTTAAATCGGGATCGGGCCGAAAATTACAGTTAATGTGTCGGGCCGGGATGCTTGGGCTCGGGTTGGGTTTCATTTTTTGGGCCCGATCTAAGCTCGGATGTGAATTAAATGTATCTAGAGTGGACAAAAGTTTTAGGACACACACAAAGTCTCTCACAAACAGAATTTTTATAAGCAGCCGTTCCCATATTCATTCAAAAAGTCTGATCCTTGTTCTGAGTTGGTTGTGTAGACTATATTTGTTTAGGATTTTAAAAAATATGCACGCCCATACACTGAAGGTGAAGAATTTTACCAGTTTTACAAATGTGGGTTTTATGGCAACAGACACACACACATTTTCACATTTTACACATTGTATTTGCACTTTTAGGGATGGGGTGTTGTTCATTTAAGTGTGTGTACATCTAAGTTCTAACATAGTTGGCAAAACAAATGGAATGGATGTACATTATTCTTGAGCCTACAAGGTAATCAGATAACCTTATTTGAATTGGGAATAGGCTTGACTGATATTTTAGATTTCGTCTATTCTATGAAGTACTTATACTATTTTCACTTGCATTAATAAAAAAGACTAAACTACAGCTTTCATTGGCAAAAACTAGACTAAAATGTCATCAAATTTCATCGACTAAAACTAGATGAAAATAGTCATGGATCATTCTGACTAAAATAAGACTAAAATACTCAGATTTTAAATTAAAACAGACAACACTAATCAGAACTAAAACATCTGGATCGAATTTTCGCGCCTGGGCCCATGACTATGTTGTTACGCCACTGGTGAAAAGTTTAGAGTAAAAGAGACAAAGCGGGAACGCTGAACATTGGGGCGGACAGTAAAGTTGAGGGGGCGGTGCGCGCAGTGACTGCAGCGCTGATATCACAGCTGGATCTGACTGCATTTTGATTGGTGCAGAAGCGAGTCTCCGCGGACCGGCAGCAATGCTCTCACGGCCCTGCGCCGGTCTGCGGCCCATAGATTGAGAAATGCTGGCGTAGCTTACCAGCTCTCTCATGCACAATCTGGGCTTGAGTCAAAGCACCACAACACACTGGACAAACAATTCAGCTAGATCATGTTTTCTTTGTAGAATACACACCAACCATCTTTGTCACATTGGAGAAAAGTCTGCCAAGTTCCATAAATGTAAGATTCCCAGCAAGTTTTTCAGGGACTATGGGCAGCCATCATTTGGAAAGAACTGTAAAGAAAATACTAAAACACTATAATTTAATTTAACACATAGCCTACAGCTTTCTAGAATAGTACACTGAGGTCCAGTTGTTATGTCTGTCTCTTTTATGTACCAAAAACAGTCACTTTTACATTTCTATATCTCAACCCCTCTTTATAAGCAAACTATACCACAAAAAGCAGCCCAGGCTGAAACACTCCTTATAACTTCAATGTGAGGGAGACAGACTTGCGAATTCAAAAGTCGTTCCTCTACATGGACGAGGACAGGATCATGTGTTTTTTATTGTTTACAGTTTTTATTGTTATTTTAATGATGACATACTTAGAATAAACAATAATACACATACTGGCAATGCATTATCTGTTACAGATGGATTGCAGGAGCAGAGATAAGGTAACTGTACAAACGTTTTGATTTCAGTTAGCCGATAAATATTTAGAGTTAATTATTTAGATGCTACACTGTAGTCCAGTTGTAGTAATGAATACATCACGTTACATGCATTGTTAATGCAGTTATAATGTGATATGGTTGCGAATGGTAAAATGGAGTTTTTTGTTTAAAATGTATAGATGTACATATGCTCAGAGCCAAACCAGCAAAATCACATTATTATGGATTTCATTATGTATATGTATATGTCACCACATTTATTTTATCCAGCATCTTGCTTGCCGCAGATTGCATGCTGAGTGCTTTAAAATACAGGCGCGTTTGCTTTGGTGTGAGCTTCCACATCCCTCATGACTGCCTGCAGTGACTCCACACACTCCTATGTGTGATGGAGGTGAAGGGCTCAGGGTGTCTGGGCCCAGGAGATTTACTCTGCCTGCTGATCTCATAATTCCCAGCTCCACCACGAATCATGCTCCCATCTGGCCATGAACTCACTCTAGGACAGAGTGCTTTTTCACCACACTGCAGCTGCAGACTGTGTGTGAAAGTAACACACTCTGATAACATAAGATTTATGTGACACCCCCAAAATCATGATGTTTTTGTTTCTATATTCTACATTTCCTCCTGTTCGTTGCTTCTCACACCATAAAACTCTTGTGTGTCTAATGTAACTCAAGCTTTTGAGTGATGCAACTGTCCTTGAAGTCCCCTCTGTCTAATCACACAAATGAGCATATTTTTTCAATGGCTTATATCATGGGAATATATCGTTTCCTCTCACATTTAAAATCATGTGTTTAAAGTTTCCAAAAACACCCCTCCCCATATACACTCCTCGGATCACATGCAGCTCATTCTGAATTTGTTTTTGTGAAGTCACAAAACCCACACATTTACATAATTAACGTATTTAACTGACACTTGTTGTTGATCTGTTCATTCGCACTGAAATTAAAAGAGGTTTTTCAGACTGATTTGAATGAGGTAAAGTGAGTCTCAGCAAAGAAATTACAGATACCAGTATTAAAGACACAGTATAGAAAACTATACTGGATCCAGAGTCATTTAAATGGAGCATTATTTTGGACGGTCTTTGCTATTAACAGTGGGCACTGCTACTCCAGTTAATATGACAATAGCTTCACTCGTTAGTTTACTAGTGATGGGAAGTTCGCTCTTTTCAGAGAGCCAGCCCTTTAGAGTCGGTTCTTTCAGTGCCCAAAGGGCTTTTAGTTTACAATCATTTGTAGCAGTGTTTCGCGGGTCGGCCTTTTTAAACACCCGCCCCAAACTGACCCGTCAGGAGATTCAACCCCACCCCCACACTCACCCACCATCCCCCAACCCAACCCGCAAAACTACGTGTGGTTAATGACCCAAATCCGAGGAAAAACCTGAGGAAAAAAAATAGTAACTTTTAAATGTGTTTGTCTGGGACTACTTTTATTTATTGTAAAATAGTTAGTTGTGCATTCCTGCACTGGAAGTGAACAATAAATATTGTGGAAACCATATGAAAATGGACATAAAAAGGACTTAAGTTTGGACCTTCTACTTGGACAAAATGTAATTACTGGGACCTCAGTGACTTTTAATTGAATACCCCTGCTCTACGTCATGCTGGGAGATCTGTACAGATTTTTATATATAAAAAGGTACAATAAAGAGGACAAGTTGTTCTTTCAAAAGGTGAAAACCCTAAAAAGTAACAACTTGCAGAATTAAAAGTGAGAGAGAAGAAATCTGGTTCTTACCTTTTATTCTCATCATAGAGACACTTTATGTCCTCCATTACACTAATGGCGGACATAAAGACGGCAGCATGATAAGTTGCAGCAGCATCAATGGGTCCAACACTTTAGTTCAGAAGCTTAGTCTTAGTCAACTTTCACACAATAACTTTGCTCTTGTGTTTCAAAACAACTAGTACACATGTCTATCAAACATGGCTAAATAACATGCGGTCATTGTCTGCCATTATTTGCATAATTATTTTGCCCTGTCTACTTGTATTTTTGCATTTTTGCAGCTTTAAATACAGTGTCTGTCATAACATTTTATACTTTCAATGTTATTATTGTTTTTATCAATGCTTGTCACTCCATTGTGTAACTGTGTGAGTAAACATATCCACATATATTTATATCTACTCTGTACATGTATATATATATATATATATATATATATA
>JBBMFX010000037.1:27588790-27601248 GCA_037832545.1 Rhabdalestes septentrionalis | reverse complement strand
GCTTCACTTGGTGAACGGGTTTAAATGCAGAGGAGGAATTTCGTGCTGTTCACACTGTGTGCAGTGGTGTGTTCACGCGTGACCAATTGGTCACTTTCACTTTTAGATATTCTGTCTCCCCGCACCCTGCCCTCATCACATGCTCAAGTTCAGGAGTAGATTTGAGGAGAGGCGGACATTGTTTGCCTGCTGCATTATGAATTTTACTCGAATGCAAATACAAATATGAATACAAATAATTTTCCCTTTTAACAAATACAAATACAGAAATGAATAGTGGCCGCTCTGCACACCCCTAATATATATATATATATATATGTTTAGATGAACACTAATGTACCGGTAGCTCTCCACAGCCTCAATGTCCATGCCCTGGATGTTCAGTGGTTGCAGTGGAGGATGTCTGTGCTTGCGGAAGTCTACCACCAGCTCCTTGGTTTTACCAGTGTTGATCTGGAGGTCAGTTCTCCATACTCCATGTCGTCCCTATCAGTGATGAGTGATGAGAAATCTGATAACTGCTGGAAGATTCAGTTGGTAGAGTTGTAAATCTTTGTATCACCCTCAAAGAGGCTTTCTGCTTTAAAACATTTGTATCACACCCAAACATGCTTTTATACTTCTGTACTTCTTGTAGTATTCCCAAAAATACTTCATATCCTTTGTATGGCCCCAAAGATATTTTATGCTTCAATAACTTTTATATAGCCCCCAAAGATGTTCATGTTGTATGTCTCCCAAAGTTGCTTAATTCATCTAGATCTTTTTATCACCCCTAAATATACTTTATGCTTCTAGATCCTTTGTATCATCCCCCAAAGATTCTTTACGCTTCTAGACCAGGGGAGTCAAACTCCAGTCCTGGAGGGCCATGGTAGGTCCATGTTTTGGGCATTTCCCTGCTCAGAAACCCCTGGTTCACCTTGCCAGTTTATCATCAGTTTTAGTGAATGGGTTTGAGGAGAACCACCCTCAAACTGTGCTGGACACCGGCCCTCCAGACAGGGGCATAGCGCCAAATTCTGGGCCCTATGCACAAGCACTGGCCATGGGCCCTGGTAAGCTTGAGGTTCATAACTACCTACAACCTCAGCAGCCCTCCCCCCACTTTTGGGGCCCTGGTAATTCAGTCCCAGGTTTCACCCAACTACGATGCCCCTGCCTCCAGAACCAGAGTTTGACACCGCTTTTCTAGATACATCACCAACAAATATGCTTTATATTTCTCAACCTTTGTATGATTATGCTTCTAGACTTTGGAAGCCCCCCCAAGATGCTTTAGGCTTCCAGAAATTTTTATGACCCATCAGAGGTGCTTTACGCTTCTGGACCTTCATATGGGTAAAATACCCGTTTTAAGCAATAAAAACCAAAATAATTTTGTTGTGGTCTTCATTTAAAAATGACCCATACCTCCTCAGACAAGACACATGATGAAAGGGTTAAAATTATTTATTATTACTTTATAGAACTGGGAAACAAAAGTAAACCTAACAAATAGTAACATCACTTTGTACAGTGTGCCAGAGCCAAGGGCAGCAAGCGGGTGGCTGCCATACGGAAACAGAATGGTGTGACATCATCAAACAGCAGCAGTCAGGAAAGTGTGGCCTCCGTGTCCTGTGGGCTGAATAGTACAGCATCAATACAGACGGTGCTGGAGAATGAAACAAACCAACAAATCTCAAAGCTCTGTAGAGACCGGGAGATAAGAGGAATGGCCACAAAAAGGATAATGGCAATTAGAGACTGCACTGACTTTAAAATATGATGAGAAGCAGGACAAGCCGCATTCTATTACACCAAGACGTCCTTTCTGAAGATAACAGAATCAGAGTTGGATTTTTTTGTTTTTGTGAGAGGAAATGACTTTTAATCATAAATAGTGCCCAGTTTCCCAAACTGTAGTATAGTTATCTTTAGCATCAGGGGGTATTACTTTCTCTAAACATGTAACACAATCATATGTTTGAAAGACATATAACAACATGGGTCTGGAGCGCTCTAATAAATGACATAATTTGAGAGTATGATGGCCTGGCTCTGCTTTCTGAGATATTTCTGCCCAAAAAAAATAAATAAAAATTCTACCAAATCTTAACTGAAATATTAGAACCCCTTCCAGCTCTAGGCACTAATGTTCTGTTTCTGAAGCTGCCTGAAACAACCAAACGACATTTAAAACCATTAATGCATTAGATAAATGAAACGGGCTGAGAGTCAAGCGACCACAAATAGCCAATTAATCATACAAAGGATTTCTCTGTGTTATAACATGGGTTTTTTGTCTTTTCATTTTATGAACAGTAATATATGAAGAATTATGTTATGGTAACAAAATAATTCAAAGTAAAAACGCCCTCATGCACACGGATAAGAGGAAGGAGGGGTATGAATACCTTGCCAGTGAAAACTAATTCTAGCTGTTCAATTAGGGTTGTTTATGATGTGTTACCTCATACACCTGTCAAGGCTGCTGTAAGCCATGGCATGATCTAGTAGTAACTAGTTTCCAGCTAAAAGCAAAAAAATGAAGGACTGTCCGTGTTGGTAAAGCAGGCAGAACAATTTCTGAGCACAAATTTTTAAACAAGACACTCGCAAGTCCAGTGGAACCTTGAGTCAACATAATATAACTTAACTTAAACTTGCAAGAAAAGAAACAAACAACAAAATAAAACCCTAACATTAGCCTTTAATGGCTCTTCATTAAAAGCATTGCTACCTTTTGTTTTGCACTTATTCATGACGTTTATTTTTTGTGGATTTTTTCAGTCTTTGTCTTTTTTTTTTTGAAAAGTTTTTTTGTGTGTATTTTTAATTTTAACAACTGAAGCTATACAGTCTCAAGTAGACCAATGATTCATTTTACACAGAGCAGAGACACCCAGTCTCTAGGTTTGTGCCTGTGCTCGAAGTCCAAAAAGCAGACAAACCCAAAGTGGACTTCCCAGCGCTTCATTCGCTTGAGAAACTATTACCCAGCGTCAGAGCTGTTTTAGGGTCCAGTCCGGTCCAGGGTTACTGAGTAAGAGTCTGTTCGGTGGTTTACAGCCTTGCAGGAACAGAAAGTGTGGAAGCCCTTTAACCTTTGTTTTTCTTCTTTCTTGGTTTATTTATTTTTTCTTTAATAAAAATCACACTGTTCATCAAACAATGATCAAACAGCTGCATTTTTCAAAGACAAAAGAAACAAGTAAGCATAAAGTATTGGAAGAAAGCATAAAGTATTTGAAAGAAAACTGTGCTAGAAGATGATGAGAGCACGTTCTCATCTTTGTTGATTTCTTTAAAATCGGTTCCTCAAGTGAAGACTCCGAGTCCTGAGGTTCTAAAGCTGTTCCGGAACCAGATGTTGAACTCTAGAAGCTTCTAGAATTCGTCTTGTGATGTTTTGGAACTGTTACAGAATCCAAGAAGTGGTTCTTGAGATTCTAGAGGCGGACTGGGGGTTTTGCAGATGTGGCCTTGGTGAAAGCTCTGATGGAGGTAATGTGTAAGCAGGCTTTATTTCCATGTGTTTGCAGTCTGGGAGATGGATCTGGAGGGTATCATGTCTAAGAGGTACTCCCTCTGACGCTCCACGGCAGAGGATGAAGTCTTGTGCACAGGCAGGCTGGGGTTTACATAGGCCATAGTTACACCTGCAAACACATGAAAGGAAACAAAGACAAACAGACGACTGGTAAGGGTAACTCTTATATGTGTGCACACAAATATAAAACAGCAGTTACAAAAGGACAGAACCAATTAAATAAAGAGTTTTTTTCCATCAAAGGGCTGAAATTGCCTAGGGTTCCATTTTCCCCTTCAAGTCCATTTTGTGGTTGTATATGCCAGACATACTCACAATTCATTTGTTATTGTCTGTCAGAAAAAGACTCTTTTACATATTAATGATATGTAAATTACTGTTATGACTGGTTGCTGAAGGAAGGTTGCAGTGAAACATCTGCTTACTAACAGTCACAACATTTGTTGTCCATCTTCCACTCTAGTTACTCTCAGCCATAAATAAAAATCCTAAGCAGTGAGTGGAGCTGAACTGATGGAGGTATTCTATGTCTTTTTTTTTTTTTTACTCCATATAATCGTCTCACCATCTTCATGTATGTAGCTTAGAAGATTATAAAGTTAACTTTGACTCTGTAAACGATAATGAATTTAAAACAGGCAGCCATTGCAGCTTACTCTCTGTGTATAGAGGGCATGGACTGGGAAGGGAATAGTATATTTTGGAATGTATATCAAAATCTTAAAAAAAAAAAAAAAAATTTTAAGGAAAAAAACCAAGGAAAACATTACATTTAAACACGCCATATAAAAATAGTTACTTTCAACTATTTAATACACAAAAATAACTTTTCCCTTTCACCAAGAGGTAATCAGCCAAGACATTAACTGGAAATACTGGAAACCAATCCCAAGCCTTCATTAAGGTAGCACAGACTTGTCAGTATAATATGTAGATAGTATTTTACTTAATTTTAGCTATAAAATTGAACGCTGAAGGAAGGCTTTTTTTTCTACAACAAGGCGTGTTTTCACAAACCACCTAAAGAATGGGTGTCAATTTAGAATCAGTTATAGTAGTGACTGAACTTTTTATAGGTCACAGTCAGTGATACTTGGTGAAGAGCTTGATGCAACTTCAGTGAGTTTTGGAGATTAATTTATGGAAATTATCTGGGTGTTTTACAGAAGCAAAACTGAAACAAGTCTTGGCTGATCGACCGCATCAAGGGTAAGTTAAAAACTCTGTAACTTAGATTTTTTTGCCCAAACATATAATCACATATTTGAATAAGATTTCATCCAACAGTCCACTCAAACTACAAACACACCCACATAGAGCAGCAATGAAGTAGCGCACGTAGTACTCAAGTGCAGGGTCTAAACAGTGGTCCAATTTCAGTAGACAGGTAGAAATGCAAACATAGGGAAATACCAACATTTAACATGCCCCAGTACTGAAAGAATGAAACTAACCAGTTACAACAAAGGGAATAGGCTCATACTTACCCATCACAATAGCAAGTGCCTTAATCAGACTTTAGTCAAGTAGTTATTTTAGAACAGCACATATCTACTTTACTGACAGAGTTGGGGTCAAATTCATTTAATTTCTGTAAAGAGGTCATTATTTGAATTTCTGTTCACAAATGTAAAAAATTGACCTCCTTTGACCCCAACTCTCACAAAGCACCTCTGTGATGAGCAGGGTGAGTCAGAAGCAGAGAGAGAGAAAAAGGCGGTGGGGAATAAGACCAAGAAATCTGAAGGGGAGGGGGAGGGCGTATGCTTTTTTTTTCTTTTTTCGGTTGGACCCATGAGGGGGCTCAGAGTCTACCTGGTGTCATGCTGTTCTGCTTCCTCCAGCTGGAGGAGGTGGCTGGGTTCCTGCTGCCGCCACTGCTGCTGTTGACCTTTGACCCCTGACGCACAGCATGCTTACCTGGCCTGCTGACCAGCGCGGCGGCAGCCACGGCATTCTGGAGTTGAGTGGACGGAGAGAAGGAGTGTGGGACCCCGCGGAGGGTCCCCACAGACTGCTGAATGCTGCGGGACAGCTGAGAAGAACTCTAGGGGGAAACAAGCACAAACAAAATATTATGATCATGGGTATAATATATCTATTATTATTTGATGCATTTAAATGAGCATTTTATTATTAGGTGAACATTGCCCAGAGTGAGCATTCATTATTAATAGACAAGATTAATCAATTATATGCAATAGTGGTTTCACACTATACTTGTTTTTTTGTCTGTTACACTGCTGTTCTTTTAGTTACATTTGTGTATTCAGTGTGTTTATTTAAAAAAGATTTAGAACTGACTTAGAAATGGACTTGCTAGTTGCACATGATGATATTACACTTCTGAAATAAGCAGTCTATGTTAAACCAACGCTTTCTATAGGAGATTCTAATGGAATCTACCAAAAATCATGACCATATCTAAATACAGTTAGGTCCATAGGTATTTGTGCATTTGTAATTTTTCTCCCTTTATTCCCCCACAATGTATTTGAATTTAAACAATCAAGATGTGATGGCAGTAGAGATTTTAGGCTTTAATGTAAGGGTGTTAACCAAGTTACTATACATTTAGCTTTCAGAAATTTTATTTGGTTTTTTTAAACAGAATCCTTCCAATTTCCGTAATTGGACGTGTGACAGACCAGCAGTTTCAGGTGTAGCCTGTTCTCTTGTTATTCCATGACAAATTAAGCAGATAAAAGGTATGGATTTGATTAAAAGCACTGTATTCACATTTGGTGGCTGTTCACTGGAACGTAACATTCAGTCATTGGAACTCAATATTCACTCAACATAGCAGTTTTTAAGGCCTGGCAAAGCATCTCAAGGGATGAAACTGCACTTGGTGATGTCCATGGGTTCAATAATAAAGACAGTCTGTATTTTGTACATGAAGGAGAACCAAAGAAGCTGCTGTGCTGAGAATGTCAGTCTATTTATCAGGGCTGTCACGGCCAACACAATTGCGTGCATTCTGGCATAATACCATTTATGTCTGCAACTCTGAATGACACAATGTAAAAAGGTTACCTTAGCTTTACACAAAGCAAAGGTCAATCAAAGGATTTGAGTGTGAAAACACAATTATAGTAAAAGGAAACAAACAGAAATTTGATCAAAGCCTTGGTAATTATCTATGTGACTGTACATGTTACTGATTTTGATCCTGTTAAAATCGTAGGTTGAAAGTTATTTTATTAGACAACCTGAGACTCTGGATGTTGTTACGCACACAATGTTTATACCATCTTGTGCAATCTTGTGCAATCACCACACTGAAGTGAGGTCAGTCAAACAAAACATCTATATCTATAGAATAGTGACTGCACCGCTGCCAATGAGTGCTAATGCTTCAGCAGCTGCAGTTTCACAGGAGGGCTAACCTGTACAATACTGGAATGGTGGCGGCTGATTGGCTGGGTGGATCTGCTGTGCTGCTGTGGCTGGAGCGAGGAAGAGGAGCGCTGCTTTATCTGGGACACGATCACTTGATGTTCAGTCTTCACTCCATGAACTGAGGATGAGGAGGAAGCTGAAGAGGATGGTGAGTGGGAGACAGGGGAGGCGGTTTGCGGCAGGATCCGCTGCTCGATCTCCTGCTCCTGCTGTAAAGCCTTGACGAAGGCTGCCTTTAGCCGATTGGTGTGCTCTGCTTTCAGCGCCTTTTTCTGATTGGTAGACATGCAGTGCTCACACATGACAGCCCCACCCTTCTCCTTACGCCAGCGGCAGGTGAAATCAGTCTTGCACTGGGAGCAGGTGAAGGGCTCGGTAGCAGATAATGCTGTAGGCAGAGCACCACCCATTTTTCCTGGGGCGCAGAAAAGAAAAAACAAATATAAACAAAAAGAAAGAATGAAAAGACAATACAAAATAAAAAGAGAAAACCAAAAAGGAACAGAAACAGATAGACAAAAGAAACAAAGAGTAAGTAGAAAAAGAAATACATTAGATAACAATGTAGCTAATCCATCTGTGTTAAATGCAAAAGTACATCTGATCAGAATTATCAGACTTATTGAAAGGCAGCTAAAATATGACGGATGACCACTAGAAATCAAATAAATGATAATTTGCATATTGTGTTTAAAATCTCATCTCCTGGTGTGAAGTTGACAGTCCATGGTTCCAGTAATACCTTACCTATTACATCCAAAGACAGTCTAGCAAGAGAAACTAAATCTATGGTCTTTATACGGGCTTTATATTTTATGTCCTTTTAAGAACAATATTAATAAACTAATGCTGATCACAGAACAAATGTCTGCATGAAGTATACCTCTCCCCAGAGTGTCCAGCAGACACTGCACCACCTCCTCCAGCCCAACCAGGTAGATGAACTCATTGTTGGCGGCGGAGGGTAGAAAGTTGAGCTCTGGAGCAGGAGGTTTGGGGGGTGGGATCTCCAGCAGGGTTTTCTCCAGTTGCTTCCGCAGGGCCAGCTTGGCTGCAGCCTGCCTGCTGGCTGGAGACTCATTGGCACTGGTGCTCTGAGAGGTCCCCGATACGGTCTTTAGGTTGGAGGCTGCGGACTGAAAGGGGTAGAGAAAAATAATTAAAAGATCAATGTGTGATGCTGTATTCTCAATATTCAAAACGTTAGCCAATGTATTTCTTCTATTTAGGGTTACGAGAAGAGGCTGTAGCACACCGATTAAAGAGAGGAAATGGAGCCATGCAGAACAATAATGGCCCATTAACTTGGGAGAGGAGTTCCGATGTCACAAGGCCCAGACGTCACAGTGAGTACACACGAGACGCTGGAGCATCTCAAGTGTACGCATGTTTCTAATTTTGCTTTGCTGAAAGCCCTGTATTTTAATAACTGTAAATTAATTTATTAATTTATTAACCTGCTAATACCAAAGAAAACATCATTAATTACAGTGCAGTCTATACAAGGTTAATAACGATATTTTACAATCTAGCAATCTAGTTTTAAATGAAATTAAAGTGTTTTGGGAGAATAATTGGGGTTTTACTCACGAAATTATTATTTTTTTTATCCCACATCACAAAGATGCGTTTTTTCACTGTGTGTTGGTGCTCTTGGAACAAAACCTCTGCAAAAAGTGGTGGGTTGCTGTATAAATAAAACCATCACAGACCTGACTGACATTGACAAGTAGGTTGGCATTGGCCACACGGATGAGGTTCGGCTGGATGAGTTTCTGGCCTTGCACCGTTGGCACAGAGGCCCTGGGAGCCAGTAGAAGGGGTGGTGGTCCTGACCCAGAGTACTGCTGCTGCTGCTGGCGCAAACTTGCTATCTGCTGTGGAGTCACAGAGATCGGCTAGAAGAGTGAGAGATACAAACCAGCCTATCAACAGGCAGACACAATTTCTTCCACAATAACAAGGACAGGAACTGAGGAATATGTCATTTATTGTAATGCAGGGAAACTACATTATACCGTTATCTGTAACTCACCTGAGCTCCTCTGACCAGCGGGGGCATAATGATCTGGGAGTTCTGAGAGCCATGTTTGGACACCTGGCCGCCACGCACCAGTGGAGGCGGGATGACCGTACCTGAGCTCCGCCCAGACAAAACCTGTGCAGGAGCAAAATGCTGTCATTAGCTAGTAATCCATCTGCATATTTTAAGCAAACATTTTGACATACTAAATTAAAAAACTTTGACAGAATTAGTAAAATCGCTTGAGGTGTAAAATATTTGTATCAATGCCAAATAAATAATATGACCAATCAAGTACAATGTTTGTAGCAGCAGCCACAAATATCATGACAAAAGGCAGCAGTGAACTGCTTAAAAAATGTAAAATATACTTTAATTGAAGAAAAAAATATATAATTATGTCAGTATTTGTTTAAACCCTTTTATATATATTTTTTTTAATACATATTATTTTTGCAGGAGAGTGTTCAACCATGTCGGTTTCTAACTGAATGAAAAAATAATAATTATGTGACGGGATCATGAAAATCTTGTTGAAAATATTATGATAAGATTTTTGCAAATTAATTACTACTGCAATTTATACTAGACATTGATCTTGACAAGGCTTGGCAGTAGAACTGAGAGAGAAATATAATATTGAAAAGTATGTATAATCTGATTTAATTGTATAATGTTGTGCAGTAAAGTGTTTCAGCAGGTGAGGTAGGCTGGGTTCAGAGATAAATTATGAGGTAAACTATGCACATGTAAGACAGTGTGGTAACATGTCCAGTACTCACAGGCTGAACTCCTTTACTGGAAATTGAACCTCTGACCAGAGGAGGAGGTGTAGCCACAGCGCCAGAACCCAATGACTAAGGAAGGATATACGCAATTTAAAAACTCAAAACCTGCAGTGCCATTTCAGTGGACAATACAAACACTGAACAGGGTAAAACGTGTCGAGGTGTGTCTTACCTTCTGCACATTGGTATCTTTGTGTATTTGGCTCTGTCTGAGTTTTTTCAGCAGTACCAGCTTGGCCTCCTCCAGCCTCAGCTCCTCCTTTAACTGTTTAATAATGCGCTCCCTCTCTTCAGGACTGCTCTTCTACAACCACAAATACACACTCAAATGTATGACCAGGTCAAAGTCCACTTCACATATCTAGACCTACGCATTACTGTCACTCAAGGACCCACTTTTGCTGTAATATACACCAGTTTGCCACTTTAACCTTGTATCTTCATTCTATTTTTATTACTATATCATGTGGATGTACAAGTTTACAGTTAAAGATACGTTTTTAAACACTGTCTCCAACAACTGGTTATTTATTAGACACATCTAACCTGGCTTAGATACAACTTGCTGATGACAGTTCATCTGAAGTTTATGTAAAGCACACTCCAGTCCATCTGTGTCTAAACACAGGACACTGTTGGGTGAGTATTTTTGGTTTGTAGCCTATTTTAAGCCCAGCAGTAGCACGGAAATGTTCCAAAAATTCCAGCAGTGCTGCTGTGTGTGACTACTCTGTGCAGCACGTACAAATCAACATGCCATATACTGAGAATGAACCATCCAGATATTAGCAGGTCCAATAAACAGATTTAGTATAGTAAATTACTGTAAACTGACTCATGAAGTGGCTAGTCAGTGTCAACGTTGTTAAATCATGTACTGTAAGATGAAGTATGTATAAATGTTGAGAAAAAATTAAGACTAATTACCTGATTAAAACTATAAAACAATGTCTAATAAAAAGGAAATTAACAGGTTAATTCTGACCATAAGAAGATCGGTGTCCAGCTCTTTGAAGTGGCTCACGCCGTTCATCTGTGGACTGGATGGCTCATTATCAGAAAGAACGATGACATCATCAGGCGACGAAGCCTGTTTCTCCTTCTTTACATCACTGCAATAAAACAGAGACTGTGAGAGGGCAGAAAACATAACACCACATGACACATACTTTGAACTACTGAAAATTGCTGAATTTCTTTTGGGAAATAAACTAAAAACAGGACAATTATAAGACAATTCTACACATTATATGGTGCATATAATGACAAACTGATCCACTAAGAAATGTGAAAAAAGTATTTTTCTTTAGATACAAATACATGATATGTGGTAAAGTTTTAATGTGGTGAAGTTTCAAATTGTGCTGTTTACACATCTGAACTCACAGTCCATTTTTGGAAATAAAGTCGAAAAAAAAAAATGAAGGGATGTTCAACTCCTCCCATTCTCACTGTCTTTAAGAAGTATTTCAGCATGGACTGCTTTTTTGATCGAGCAACATTTACATACAACTGTCTGAAAATGTACAGTAACAAACACAGAGTGTTTAATTCTGAGGGATAAGGAGAAGTTAGAACCGGTCATGAGAAAATTAAATATGACAATATTTGGTACATAAACTCACACAATTGTCATCAGTGGACATTGAGAGTGAAATAAATTACAGAAAAGTGAAGAATTGAAAAAAGCAGCCCAAACCTTGTCTGATTAAAACTCTAGCCTCCTGTGGTGCAACTTTATTCACTTTCACCACTAGAGGGAGACTCGGATAAAACCTTGTAAACTGAATTAAAGTTGAGGTAAGCTTTTGTTAAAACATATTTTAATGAAACATTATTTAAATCATTACTCAAAAATGTAAGGCTCTATTGATTAACATTATGATTAAATCAAGAAGAATTATTTTAAATTGATTAGCCAACTAATATAATGTAATGAAATGACTACACAAAGAATTATATACATTTGTTTAATTGGGGTGTTCTTATCTGTGTGCTGTTTTATGGTCTTATCTCAGTATGCATTTGTGTGTGAAGACGCGTACAAAGATCTATGAACACAGTCTGCCTTGTGGGTATAATTTAGTAGTAAAAACTGTAAGTATGAAGACACTTATGACCTTCTATCAGTCAAAGGCCTCATATTTCTGTCCATAAAGCACATTTTGAATCAACAGATGTTTCTGGAATGGTAAGTTCTTTTGACATCTTTAATGTACACCAATCAGCCAAAAAAACAAACAAACACTAATATTGAGTCTGTACCCTTCATACAACCCACACAGCTCTGGGGCCTCATTTATAACCGTTGCGTACGCACAAAATGGACCTAAAATATGCGTACGCCTCTTTTTACGCACAAGTTGCGATCTATAGAAAAAAACTTGATGGCAGTATGTGCGTATATGTGCGCAAACTTGGATTCATGCGTACGCACGTTTAGAAAAAAAAAAAGTGACCGCGAGTGAAGAGATTCCAAGAATCGAAACGTTTTCAGTCTTGTGTACAGTACAGATTACGTTTCTTTGTGCAATGAATTTCTTTCTTTGCTTTCCACACACACACGCCGAGGTAAGGTTAAGCAATTCATGTTTTAAACAAAACAAAAGTGTGTTCAAAATAGAATAATAAGTGTGACGTGCTGATGTGGATAATATTGTGCATTTGCAAATGAAGGAAATGTGCAAAGGAGCAATAATTACAGTATGAG
>JBBMFX010000037.1:27558915-27574757 GCA_037832545.1 Rhabdalestes septentrionalis | reverse complement strand
CATATATACACACACACACACACACACACACACACACACACACACACACACACACACACACACACACACACACACAATGAGTCATCTATCTATAATTAAGAAGCGTATCTGTACTCTTGAAATGAACACAAAAAGTAGGAAAACTCAATCACAAATTACAGATACAGCACATAAAAAACAAAAAACAAAATCTCAGATCCACTCACTTAAAATTGTGTAGGTCCACCTCATGCCACCAAAACAGCACTTACTGTTTCAGCAGTGTGCTAGAGTAGCCCATAATTTTGCGATACAACTCGATATAACTCATGAACGAGTCACACTGTACACTCTGTACACACGGTACACTCTTTCCCTATATCGGTTATTTAACCACAATCAGAAGAGACCCACTTTATTTATTTTTGCTGCTCAGCTCTCACTCTCAGTGGCTCAGCACAGCTCACTGCAGAACTTCTGTCTATTTGTCTACACTGAGAGGAGAAACAAGATTAGCCCATCCAAGCTGAGGCATTAGATTTTTCTGAATGTCAGCCTGCACTGAGGGCACACTCTCTGGTTACTGAGTTTGGTTCAGTTTATTTTCTGTGGATTTGTTTGCGGTGTCAGATGTGTCAGTTGCCTGGTCTTCTGTGCACTGTATTATTGAATGATGCTGCAGTTTTTACATTTAACTGCCTCTAGAAATGGAAGGATTTGAATAATAGCATGTTTGTTCTTCTATTTTCCATCTCTCTTGTTAATGCATGAAATTTGCTTTAATAAAGTGTTGAACTGGCCGAAAAACATGTACTTTTTATGCTCATTCAAAGAGAAATGCACACAGAAGACCATATTCAGGATATTTGAGGACATTTGAAGACATTTGATGGGAATATTTGGCCAGCAAATGAGAATAGCCAGAAGTCAAAAAGATCGGCCAAGACACACGCTTGTGTTTTACTTCGAAAATAAGTCATTTCGATTTCATGAGACTGCACGAAAGTGTCTTTTTTCTGTCTGAGTTGTGATAAAACTGTTGTTTTCTTGTGTTTTGAGCCAGTTTTGTTGAGTATTTTGTTTGTTTTGAAGCAGCATTCGGTCACTCGAGGGGCGGAGTTGGTTCTCTCTGACAGCGCGAGTCGGTTGAACTGGACCTTCAGCACAGAAGGTGTTTAGTGGTTTATTGATTTATAATTCTGTGATAAAAATACAGATCTTTTGGGTTTAAATTTTGAACATAAGTTGACAAGACCTGTGGCTAGGAATTTCCAGTGCCAGAATAAAAATCCATCTGACAGGGACAACAAGGCATGGCTGAAAATAAGTTTACATATTTTACTTCTCTGGTACATGAAACTTCAGAGCCTTAGTTTTGAAGTGAGTCCAAATGCAAACAATAAAATTTTTTTATGACTGAATTGTGAGATTTATAAATTTGTAATGCAGAATCCATGATGGCTGCCAAAGATTTGAGTGAGATATATATTGTATATCTTGTGCAATATATCGATTTTCACGGTATTGCCATATCGCCATATATTCCGTATAGTGAGGCATGTAGCGTGTATCTTATCATATTGTGAAGTACCTTAAGGTTCCCTGCCCTACCCATGATCCTGTAGTCCTTCCTTGGCTCATTGCATTCTTTTAGCCTTCAATGTTTTTTACTGATTATTTTTATGCTTACTTGTTTATTAATATTATTATTCTATTCCTGTGCAACATATTGGATGACCCTTGTGTATGATAATGGTTGGTCCATAAAGAAACTTGATTTGACTTGACTTGTCTAAGCCCAGACGTGTGACCCCCTGTTCCATTTGAATGAGCCTTGGATTCCCCATGACCCTGTTGCTGGTTCACCAGGCATCTTTCCTTGGATCATGCTTAGTAAGTACCGACCACTAGATAGGGGTTGGGTTGCGCATGTATGTCAGTAATTATAAGTAGTCTGTCTAGAACATACGTAGCATTAGTTCCGTTCTTCTAGTCAGTGCGTGTCACATCAAGAAATGTATATTTAAATATTTGGCTGTTCAGTGCAGGGGGGCTGTTCAGCAATTCTAGTGGGGCTCTGGCCCCCCCTGGCCTCCATGTAGAACCACCTATGCCTGTCAGTAATTTTAATGATGTGGATGAATGGTGTTTATATAATGACTCACATGTAATAATCTATTGTCTCGTATGTAAACACAGTAGAGCTGCAAGATACGAACAGATTACTAGTATTCTAAATGTACAACTAAATTTTGCAATTGCAGTGCATTTGAACATATTAACATATTAACATATTAACATCAACATATTCACTTCAATGGAATTATAGAGGCTTGAAGTATGTAAATATTCTCTGTCCCATCCACACAGTGCATATATGGAAACTATACCACAAAACAGGATCTTTTCAAATGAGTTTTTGTGATGTCACAACACCCACATGTTTTCTGAAGCTGCTGAAATTCTAAGGAATGGTTCAGCCGCAAGCAGCCTTTTGACTGAGCAGCAATACCGGGCAGCCAATCAAAAAAGAGAGCGACTAAATATATTTGCCATGAAGGCACAATGACAAAAACAGCCTGTTCATTTATAGGGTTAGAAATGGTTTGCTACACAAATCCATCAAACAGCAAAGAAAAAAATATTTAAAAACATATACACACGTGTGTAGGAAAATATACACACGTGGACAAAATTGTTGGTACCCCTGAATTTCTCTCAGAAAAGTATTGCATTAACACATGGTTTGCTATCCACATGTTTATCCCCTTTGTGTGTATTGGAAGAAAACAAAAACAGGAGGGAAAAAAGTTAATTTGATCTCACAAAAAACTTCAAAATTGGGCTGGACAAAATTAATGGCACCCTTAAGTTAATATTTGGTTGCACACCCTTTGGGAAAAAAAACTGAAATCAGTCTCTCCCTATAACCATCTTACATTTCTCACCTGGAATTTTGGACCACTTTTCCTTTCCAAACAGTTCCAGGTCTCTCATATTGGAAGGGTGCCAATTTTAAAATCTCTCCACAGGTGTTTAATGAGATTTAGATCTGTTCTCATCACTGGCCACTTCAGAAATCTCCAGCACTTTGTTCCATCCATTTCTGGAGCTTTTTGAAGTATGTTGGGGTCATTGTCCAGCTAGAAGACCCAAGATCTCGGACGCTGGGCCCTACAGTGTGACCCAAAATCCTTTGGTAATCCTCAGATTTCATGATGCCTTGCACACAGTCAAGACACCCACTCCCAGAGGCAGCAAAACAACCCCAAAAAACATAACTGAACCTCCAACATGTTTGACTGTACGTAATGTGTCCTTTTCTCTGTTGGCTTCATTCCAGTAGACTCATCTGTCTACAAGAAAATTTCCCAGAAGGATTTTGGCTTACTTAAAGACATTTTGGCAAACTGTAGTCTTGCTTTTTTATGTCTCTGTGTCAGCAGTGAGGTCGTCCTGGGTCCCCTGCCATAGCGTCTTTTATTTAAACGTCGACGGATAGTTCACGCTGACACTGATGCTCCCTGAGCCTGCAGGACAGACTGAATTTCTTTGGAACTTGTTTGTGGCTGCTTACCCACCACCCCAACTCTCCTGGGTTGCAACCTTTCATCAATTTTTCTCTTCCATCCACACCCAGGAAGATTAGCTGCAGTGCCATGGGTTGCAAACTTCTTGATAATGTTGCGCACTGTGGACAAAGGCACAACTAGATCTCTGGAGACTTGAGTAACCTTGAGATTGTTGATATTTTGTCCACAGTTTTGGTTCTCAGGTCCTCACATAGTTCTATTTTCCTATTTTTGTTGTCCATGCTTAGTGTGGCACATACAGACACACAATGCAAAACGATGTGAGCTTTAGTCCTTTTTATCTGCTTTCAGATGTGCTTTTTTATTTTCCCCACACCTGTTACTTGCCCCAGGTGAGTTTAAAGGAGCATCACATGCTTGAAACAATTTTATTTATCCACAATTTTGAAAGGGTGCCAATAGTTTTGTGTGACATTATGTCAACATTGCTTTTTTTCCACTCCTGTTTTTGTTTTATTCCAATACTCACAAAGGGAATAAAATGTGTGTATAGCAAAACATGTGTTAATACAATACTTTTCTGTGAGAAATTTTTGATTCTCTGAAAAACATTCAGGGGTACCAACAATTTTGTCCACATGTGTATATCAAAAACACACAATGTATCTCGATCCGTTTCACATGCGATGTTGTAAATTACCGTACCGTGACTATCGAGTATAAGTTCTAACTTTAAACAGACAGCATGTACTTTCCTCTTTTCTGCCTTCTAACAGCAGACAGGTCACCCTCCTGCCCATCCATAAAAATCTACGAGGGCATGTGAAGGGATCATGGCCGCATTAACATGGCTGCAGAGGTCATGGCCGCATATTGCCAAAGATATGTTTCCACTTGATATGGTGGAAAAGCCTGGATTCAAAAATCTCATAAAAGACACTTGACCCAAGGCATCAATTGCCTGGTCACAATTATTTTGCTGAGAAAGCGCTACTAGAGTTGTACAATTCAGTGAGAGACACGGTGGCTGACCAACTAACAAATGTAAGCCACTCCTCCACGACTGCAGAACTGTGGTCCAGTAGAATGTGTGAACATTCTCAGTTAACAGTACATTACATCCACGAGTGGGAGTTGAAAATGTACTTTTCCCCCGATGAACATACAGGAGTGATAAGATACTCTCATGTCATGGAACCTGTCAGAAACTCATCTAGTGTGCATCACGCCAGATAATGGGGTTTATATAGTCAAAGCTGTGAGTCTGAATCAATCGAAAAGATTACAGCATTTAGGCCACCAGCTGAACCTTGCCGTTGGTGAGAATTTGTTTAGGTTTACCTCCCCCTAATTATAATCACTTTTATTTTAGTTCTATTAACAGTAAACAGATAACTTCATAATTTGTCACATGCATATAAAAAAAACTGTGTTTGAAATAAAGCATTTAAAACAAATTTAGAGTAAATTCAATAGATTGTTGTTATTTTATGCAATAAACGGTCAAATATAGTATTTATACAGTGTTTTTGAGGAATATCGAAATATGCACAATATATAGTATATTGTGATTATAGATTTAAAATACCGAGATATTATTTTTAGCCCATATTGCCCAGCCCTACTTGAACATAAGGATTCTCCTGATCTGATGTGATTTAACATGGCAGTAGCTACCCCCTTTTCAGTTTATGACGTTCACTGGCCAGCGTGCCGAGCCCTTCAGCTAAAATAGAGTGGCGGTAAATGTTACTTCACCTCATCATTATTTGCCACCTCTCCAATCTGCATTACTCCATCACAGTTTCTTTCGCTGTTTTGAGAAAAAAATAACACCAGAATGCAAAACTGTGAGTCGTGTTTTGAACAAAAAAGAAAAATAAGAAAAAGCCTGACTGTCCCCCTATTTGCACAGTTTGCATATTATGCACCAAGTAGCAACCAGATTTCTGTCCAATGAACTGGAGATAGATTTGACTGCCAAATGTGGCAAAAATCTTATCAGGTTGCATCAAATATACAACTAGAATGAAACTACTATGGGTAATATGAAGCTCTCTTACTTTTTATAGCACAGGAATGGAACTTTGCATTAGCTACGAAGCCATAAGTGTATATTTCTCCTCCATACACTTCAGCAGAAAAGACGCTAAATGTGACTGTATCTCATTACGACCATGGCTCCTTCTACTGGCACAGATGAAACTTTATGAATTACATACACGCTCATTACAGCAGCTGAGTCAAATCTTCCCTTTTATGATTGGAACTGAAACCTATTTAATATAAAAGACTCTTCTCAAAATAAGTCAAAGCACAGCAGTGTCCAGCACCCCAACTGGTGTCATGTAGGGTCAATGCCCAGCACAGTTTGGTGATTTCCCTGCTGCAACACACCTGCTAGGTTTAATGTTTGTGTTTATTAGGGAAACCATCTATGGAGGACACTGGCAGTCCAGGACCAGAACTGTGCATCTCTGGTCTAAATGCATAGTCTTCACGTTTAGTGGACTAAGATGACCAGTTGGTCATCAATCAACCCAAAAGCTCACACGTCACTCCACTGGTGATTGACCTACACTGGCTACCCATGGCTGCCCAAATTAAGTTACTAAGTCACTAACTCTAGCCTACAGAGTGACATCTGGGTCAGCACCAAGCTACCATAATCCTATCATTCAGCCTTATGTTCCTACTCACTCCTTATGCCCCTCCAAGAAATATCATCTGGCTCCGTCATCACTACACACAAGCTAAACGCAGTCCGGAGTCCGGGCTATTCCCACGTGTGGTTCCCCGATGGTAGAACGAGCTGCCTAAGATGGCAAGAGCAGCAAAATCCTCCTCTAGCTTAAAACATCTCCAGAATTCTTGTCTTTTCAGAGAGCATCCCCTTTCCTAAACTTTTCTTACATAAGATTTTAGCTCATAACTGTCTGGTTCTCACAATGCCCTGAACATTGAGTGATTCTTCAAATTGTAAATCACTTTGGATAAAAGCGTCAGCCAAATTAAAGTAAAGTAATGCTTTTGTCATCTTCATTCATTTCCAAATAAATCAAAGTAACCAAACATGCCTCCAAAAACCTATGGACATTTCTGCTTTTTCAAAACTAATTTCAGATTAACAAGTATAGTGTCCTTTTATTACTTTCTACTTTATTATTTTAGAGGAAGAAATATGGATAATCTTCCTTGCAATATTGTCTCACTAGGATTGTGCATTTGGATTATTTTTCCTGCTCAAAATGTTCACATTTTTAAAGGAATCACATGATTTTCTCAAGGAATATTTTACTTTCACTTAAGCACAGTGAGTTTAGTGCATGTGATTTCGGTTTGTTGAACAGAGGAGCTCTGACCGTTTCTTTAGTCAACCAGAGCGATGTCATTTTAGTTTCTTTTTTCTTTTTTGCTGCAGCATCAAGATTTAGGCATAACAGGCTTTACGCACACATGTTACCAGCAGAAACACTGATCCCTCCAGAAACTACTGTTACAATTTTACATAATGGTGATCTAAATAAATCCAATCTCAATTTCTACATCCGGGAATAAAAAAAATTTAGGATGTGATCATTAGCCTAGAATTCTCGTATCATACATACAAAACAGTTAGTTGTGAAAGGTATATAGTTTAATAAAAAGCTTTGTGTCAAACTGTAAACAGAAAGCTATGTATTTATGCACTAGCTGAACACACACAGCCCCATTAACATGCTGACTTCTGTAAGGGTTCATTTAGGATTCCTCTAGTTTCTGTCTATGTATCCTGAGACACTCGAGCTCTGCAACATGAGCCGCAGTCTAACTGTTATAAGCTGTGAATGTTTGGACTCAGCAAGGTGTTCGCATTCTTTTACCGCAACGTTTAACGAGGCCTGTGTGTGTTCCACATCATGCCTCTGGACACTACTGGGCTTTCCTGTTTAGCTTTTGGACAATCTGATCTTAAATAAACTAGACTTTGAACTTGAAACGTGACTTCGGCCCACCAGTTATAATAGGAAAAGTAGAAAAGCAGGAAGAAAATATGCCTGACCCCAGATCAGCCATGGCATTAACATCTGGCACTCAGAGACAACAACAGAGATGAGCTGAAATTTCAGCCACCAAAAAAAATATTACTATTGAAAATAAAATAATTGTATGGTAATGTAAATGAGAAATATAGATCTAAATGCTTTTCATTACTTGAATGAAAATGACCAACAGTGACCCAATCACACAGCCTCCTGTAAAGTCTATGTGGGCTTCTTCTCCTTCACAGAAAAACTTGCCTCAACATTCCATTCTAGGGACAAGGAAATGGTAAACAAGTGAGTCATCCCACACAAAGCCATAATGGTCAACTGGAAGGATCTGCCTGAGTTCAGCAATTGTGCTCAGATCAAATGGATGGATCCCGGCCCAGTGGTTATTATGGCCAACCATATGAACTGACAAACAACCAAGAGTCAGATGGCGGAGAGAGAATGAGTCCACATGTTGCAGTGAACGTGTAGAGTGTCAGTTAAGGCTAAAATGGCAGCGGTGGATCAGATTTCATGCCCCTGGGACAGTGTACATATATCTGCCTCTCAAACAAGGCACATCCTCCCATGCAGACACACACACACACACACACACACACACACATATACATACGAACACGGACACCCACCCACATATACACATTTCACTCACTTCCTCATTAGCACTGGTGCTCATGTGCCGGTACAAAATAAGTCTGATCACTAGGGGATTCTAAATATGTACCCTTAAACTTTTGCTGCTATTCAAGAAGCTGACTGACCCACAGAGCACTCCTGAGAGTTGCAAATATCTCAAACAGTAACTCTTGCCTCATTGGCTGCCCATCACCCTCTAACAGACAGAGCAACCAATCACCATTAAGCAGACTAAATGACCTCATTATAAAGGCGCAATCTCTGAGCTATGATAAAGCTTTTATCATGATGACAAGCAGAAACTGACTCCATGCAGTCACAAGTTACAATACAACACTGTAAAACATTCACAATCACTAACAAATCCACACCAATTGCTCTGGCAAATATGTACCCGGGCGTAACCCTGATGAAGCGCTGGAGCTGACTTAACACTCGCACTCGGGTTCTTCTGTTTGTGCGGGTCAGAAAGCTGTGGTGTCATGTTAGTAAGAGGTATTAGACTCCACTGTTCAGAAACACATTTATATTCAGTCTATCAGTCACTTTTATTCAAGGCAGTGATGCCCTCTGGTGCTAACAGTGCTAGTCTGCTACCAAACAGAAAAGCAATGCTTCACAGCACAAAACGCCTGGATTCTTTGTTTTGGCAAGGCAACCTTCCGCAAAATTATCTTAATTGTTTGCGGCCCATTATGAACCTGCCCATTATGAAACGTGCCTTTGTTAAAACAGTAATTTATAGAAAATATTTCCTTACATAATCATGTTTAAAAAAGTAGACACTTCTCCTGTCTCCAGAACTGGCCTACAGGACTATGGGCCATAGCTTTATATCACTGAGGAACGCTGATGTAGAAACTGCATGGTCTTTTGCAATATGGAGATATTAACAGCGCAGCAGGTGATTAATCCTGCAAGTCTATAGCATGGTGCCAACTGCATGGATAAGGTTAGGTTTCTGAAGTACAGAAGATAACAGCATTAGAGCAGCTTAGAGCAGTGCATCACCTGAGCAGGCTGAAACCTTCAGGCCTAGAGAAGAAAGAACATGTCTTTTTTTTTTATTATCACTGATTATTGCATCTGGCTGCAGAGTCAGCAATAACTACACTGGTAATTAAGTCCATGTCATGAAACGGTATAGGGTACCATAATAAAAAAATGTATTAATGGTAATACATTTCAGAAAGTCTTTCTTGGTGCAAGAGGCTGCAGAGAGAAGGTTTTTCACAGTTCACACATAATGACTACTGTGCAAAACAAATAAGATGCTCAGCAATGACCCAGTTAATGGGAATATATCATGAGAAAATGTTGTAATATATGACAGGGTTAAATGTTTCGAAACATACAGCTCACTTTCCAGTCCAAGTCATATGTTATATTAGCCATTTTATATTAAATATACTTAGATAATGAATGTTAAGATTATGACAGTAAATACATAAGATGGTGTCTAAATGATATCCCAAGAACTTAAGGACACCAGTACATAGAGTACATAAAAGCAAAACAATGAGCAAATGATTCTAAGTCAGTTTATGTAGAGTAGTAGAGTTACTGTGATGATTCAGTAGGTTCAGTAGGTCCCAGCTGATTGGGTGGGGGATGGGCAGGGGATAAGGACTGCTTGTCTGGCAGGGATGTTGCATTGTTTTTGTTCTCTACTGTCTTAATAAAGCTAAGCTATATGTTGGAGGAAATATGAGGGATTTTTCAGCAATGACAAACAGCTTATGGCGAACCATCTACATGGACATACCACCACCAGATAGAACATTTAAACCCAGCCATAATTAAATTAAAACCATCTGCCATCACATTAAAACCACCCTTCTAATGCTGTCAATGGAGACTAATTTGTCCAGCACATCCCACAGAAGCTCAAACAGGGTGAGATCTGTGGAGTTCAAGTCAACTCCTTGGACCACTTTTGGAAGGTATTGGCCACCACATCCTGGGAATACCCTGTGAGACCTGCCATTTTGGAGATTTAGTCTTCTAGCCATCACATTTTGCCCATTATCAAAGTCACTCAGATTCTTATCCAATTTTCCTCCTTCCAACACATCAACTTCCAGGACCAGCTGTTTAGTGTCTAATTTTATGAGCCATCATAGTGAGATACACAACATTCAATTCACATTTCAACATTTTAGATATTAAAGCTGATTGATGAGCACTTCTGCTAAACTTAAATAAAAGTGAAGGTTAATGTATAAATGAAATAGAGTTACAGTTTTGGTTGAAATAAAGTTGGATTTAAGGCTTTGATGTTGAGAGAAACTTGTCAAATACAACTGCACATTTAAGTAATTACATATGTATAACATTTACATTAACTTTCCATTCTGTGTCGACAGGGTCACGTCTGCACGTGTGATACGTTTACATTTGTTTCAAAATACAGAAATGGCAAACCCGTTTTTTCTTTCTGCAGAACACCACACTCAAACACCTTTTCTTCAAACGCAGATCACAAAGTGTTTTACTTACACATCTAAAGCAGGTTTGGGTTGAAAGTTTAGATTTAGATGCATCTTTAATAGTTTTCAGTGGGTTTCAATGAGCTAGAAGTGAGAAATATTTCTGTAACCACTGGTCATAACTGCAGCTACTCCTCCTGGGGAAGGTGCATTAGTTTCCTCCCCATCCATTAATTTAGTTATTAAAGAGCCTGTATGAATGAAAACTGCCCTCTTTTTTTTAATTAAAGCGTTACCTCCCAGTCCATGCAGTCCACCGCTGGAAACATGCTGCAAAAACAGCATCACTGAAATTCACAGTTCTTGTGATATCACAAAAACCAGCTAATTTCTATATCCACCTATTTAGCTTATAGCATTTTAGCCGCACCTGTTCACAAAGAAACTAAAATGTATAATTTAGTCCAGACTGTATTTTCAATAAAGCAAAATACAGATCAACCAATCAGACAGGATGTTATTAAGATTTATGTCAGTCTTATAGCTGACAATTGGTTAGACGTCGACTACAATAAAAATAAACTGAATCTGTTCTTAGTGCATAAGATGTCATTCGCATGTGTTTAAGAATAAATGTAGGATATTGGTCCTAGTAATAAAATGAATTATACAAATTCCATTCAGCACATCACATCCCTCTGTTTTATGTGTCTCTGTTTCACACTCCAGCACTGCCATGACTGCATTTTGTAAATATATTTGTATATACATAGAGATGCTTCAATGTGAGACGTTGAACTCATATTTTTCGTGGCCGATGGAAGCATTTTAGCACAGTATTTAAGCATTTCAAAAACATTCAGCATGTACTGAGTGCAATAAATACATTCCAATTAAAGTTCAATTTAAAATCCGTCTGTTGGCACTATTTTTTAATTCCAATTTCTGATGATGACAATTACGATTCCAACATGACTGTGGTCCCCTGAAATTATATAAGGCTGTGCATCCCTTATATTACTATTACTGAATAGATTACTGGAATAACAATATAAATAAAAAATTAATGCTTGACTGTCTCCTGACACTAACTTGCCACCTCCTCAGGAAGTCTGAACAGAGGAATAACTCCTCATCCTCCTCTTTTCTCTTCTGGAGCGGATGCCCCTGCCTGGCCAAAGGAAGCTTTTCCACGTAGTTTATTTATAGTGACTGATGTAATGACCTCCCCTACAGGGGTTTAACTCGGCAATGTGTGCGTACGTGCCTGCGCGAATGCGTATTTGTGTGTTAGAGGATGTGGGGGGGTGGAGGGCAGCCATCATCCTCAACCATCCTCCCTCTCACACATATATGTGAACATGCACAGATGCCATGATCTTCTGTTTTATGAAAAGATTATGAGGAAGCCTGCTCATAAATGCGTGTGCCACTGCTGAGTGGGCCTCAGAGACGCTTAGCAAAAGCCATGCTTAATTTTTCAACAGTCATCAAGAAGCAGGAGGCTGCACAACTCAGGCCAGTCACATTAGAATATCTAACATCCCACCACAATGCTGTGGAGTCAAACACAATACTGCTGTTTAAGGATTCTTTTTATTTGTATATTTAATCCCATGTGCCTGATCCCTGCTGAACAGCCAGCTGCATTCAAATGATATTCATAAAAAAATATGCATTCTGTTTTCAATTCTGTTTGTAAAGCTGGATTTGAATATATGCACAAAAACAAACTTGACAGAACACTGTCAAAAATGTAATTCAACCTAATGGGAAATGACCAAGTTTGTCCGAGTATCAATATTTAGAGGATTATTTTCAAATAACAATTATTTAGTGTCATTTGTGTGTGTGTGTTTAGTGTAAAATAGCTTTTTTTTATGTTACACAACTGTCACTGTCGGCACCAAGCATCCTTATTACTAGTGATCGACCGATATTGATTATTTTATCACCGATACCGATTCCAATTATTTGCATGTTTATGTGCCCGATAACCGATATTCAGAACCGATATTTTTCGTTACTATTATACTTCTGTTTTTGACACAATTATTACAACACCACTCAACTGACACAATTATTATAACACCACTCAACTGAAAAACTGTTTTATGTATAATAATCACTCCATCCTTGCATACAAATCAAAAGTAGGGGTACTTCTAAAAATGTTATTAAAGTCTTCAATGGTGCATAAACTACATATCTACAAGCTGCATAAACTATATATCAGTCATTTATGTAACCCATCTAATGTGTGCACTAACAGCTGTTATGTTTAATAAAGTTTACTAAATATAGGAAAGCAAGTAAGTATACTTTATGTTTGCACAGTTTCCCCCTCAGACGCTGTGCTGAAATGGCGATAATGCTCGTAATTCTCAAAACGCGGCACACCCGATATTACAAAACCGATAACCGATTATGGTAAAATGCTTAAACCGATATATCGGTCGATCTCTACTTATTACATCGTCATGGTGACAGCTTTAGTGATTATGGCTGAGGAGCATCTGCCTGTATTGTTAGCCACTACATTATTCTACAAATGTTATGAAAAACATCTCATTTTTAAGAATCAGAATCAGAATCAGAAAACTTTATTTATCCCGAAGGAAATTGTTTAAAGAGTGTTTTCTTACAACATATATCAACCCTTGTTTTGAAAAAATATATACACGTGTGCCACCTCTGTTGCCAGCACTAATGTTGGAAAAATTCTGTTAATGGGAATGCTCTGATGACTGGAAAGAATTTCCCCATGACGTTCTACTGAAAAATTTATCACAGTTCTAATCTTGCATTGTGATTGGCTGAAAGATCAGTATGTCTTGATCATACAAAACCTGATCAGGACATAACTCCACCTGACTTTTTCGTTGCTAAGAGAGAATAAACTTTATTGCTAATCAGTTTTTGCGTCATCACTGTTTCAAATCCTAATAACAAAAATACTTAACTGGGGTATAATTGCAAAAGTAGACACAAGGTTGTGTAACAAATCAGGATACTGGCACCAGGGCAACTCAGCAGTGCACCATTTTAAATTCTAAAGGCAAAGTGCGCTGTTGTTTCTCTTCAGGCTGAGTGGGATATTAGCCAACATTAGCTTGTGAAACAATTGCTACAAAAGAATGAATTTGTGGGTACAGCATGATTTGGTTGATTACATTCTGAACTAACAAATTAAGTTATTACATACCACTGATTAGTGCAAGGGAACAACATCTAAACAATTTCTAAACACTTTGAAAAGTTGTGCAATTTATTACATTATATCGTCACCATTTCATCATGCTAAGTACAATGTAACACACTTGTTAAATATCATTATTTGCAATATAAAACACCATGATACGATAAGCGAAATGCTGCCTTTGTGCTCCATTTGACACCGTCTTCCTGCCTTGCTGAATTACATCACATTGACCTAAATTTTACAACTGTATGAGCCAAACATTAAGCACTTTGAAGTTTCATGGTTAGGACGAAACTCAAAAACAAGTTTTGCCCTCTCCTAAATTATCTTATGACAGCAATAAAGCACAGACTGTAATGAGTAAAGATTAGACATCATTTTTACTGAATAACGAAATATTTACATACTGCTAAGAAAATGTTGGTGTCATTTCAGGCTAAAGTGCTAATCTCTAACAAGTAGGTATTCCATTACATTCTGAAATTATTGGAACAATGTGTTACACGTTTGTGGTAACTTCTGAGAATCGGATACTTAGGAGAATTCACTTGTTTACATGTAAGCAATGACTTCAGTATGATCCCACAATTTTACCCTATTATGAAGCATTATGTTTTTTCCCCTTTCTGCCTTTCTGGAACAAACAAACCTCGTTAAGCTGTCCATGGGTACCTGGAATATTAAGTTCCTCCATTACAAGGCAATGAAAGCTAAAGATGCTGTGTGCTGTAAGTGGTGTGTCCAATGCCACAGGCAAGGTAAAGATAGCCAAATCAAGTGAAAACAAGATCAAAATAAATACAAGAAGAATAGTACTGATCAAACAAATAAAATGTCTTAAATGCCTCAGACCTCCATGTTGAAGTATAGGTCATCTCTCAGTTTTGGTGTCCTCAAAACAGCACTTTTTGCCACTGACTAACACACATCTGATAAAGGCAGTGTGGAACTGAAAACCATTATATGTTATCACAATCAAGGATATTCATTTTTTGCTACAGTAGCTCTTCTGTGGGATTGAACCAGCCAGGCTTGTCACTACCTCTGCTACTTCACTGGTTGCCCTTCCTCTGACCACTTTTAGTAGGTATTTTCTAGTAGCTGATGGCATACAAGTTAATCCTTTTCAATTCATCCTAAGGTATGCTGCAATGCCACAAATAAAGCAGAATGTGATCGAGACGCAAATGTTTGGAAGCATCAGAAACAGCATAAATATTAGCGGTGAAGTTTTGCTATTGACAGTCGGCTAGCACACACATACCCACACAGCCACAGCTTTTGAGTTTTGCGGCGAGAAGGCGAAAAGAAAATCAGCAATGAGCTGGTCAATCAGCAGAGTCAAGACACCTGCCAAACAGCTTAAGCAGCTTAAACAGCCATCATCATACTTTTGCTTGCTCATTTTTCCTGCTACCAAATCATCAAGTTCAAGAACTGACTGTTTACTTGTTGTCTAATATATCCCCACCTTGGACAAGTGCCATTGCAAATGAAATGCACTTCATCTGTCACAGGTTTTAATGTTGTGGCTGATAGGTGAATATGGCCAATTGCTAGGACAGAACAATCAGTCTGACATGAACCCTGATTTCTGAGGTCCAATTACTCAATCACAGAACCACAGTGGTTGATGAGGGAACGCCAGTTGTGCTGTTATAAGTCATAAACTGCAGACAATCCGATTCTCATTCAGTTTTACACCACTTGTAATCCGATGTAGATCTGAATTATGCAGTTATCACAGCAAAGTGAGTACGTTTTGCATTAGGAAGTGGTGGGCTACTAAGGAGTTGGGGCATGCACACCACTTACCCCTCGAAAAACTGAATGCTAAGATATGTACCGTTTGTGCTGATTACATTTTGACACTTTTTCAACATACACTGGGAACTAGAGGTCGCCCGATATGGGTTTTCAGTAGCCGATGCCGATATTTTGGAATCAGGGTAAGCCGATGGCCGATAAATGCTGCCGATATTTTTTTGCCCAATAATTGAACATTTCCCCCTCTATTGGATGTAAAATA
>JBBMFX010000037.1:27536987-27551669 GCA_037832545.1 Rhabdalestes septentrionalis | reverse complement strand
TTATAAATACAATTTAGTCAATTTAATACAATATAATCTGACAAAAGTGTGTGTGTGTGGGTGGAGGGGTGTTATCACATTTTAGCAAAAGTGGGGGTGTTGAACCAACCCCGCCCCCTCCGTGTGCTACGCCCCTGCCCAGAACAATGGGATGCCCACTTTGTACCATCTTAGTATATTTTTGGCACCATCTTAGTACTTAGTATACCAGTACAATGAAACAGTTAAATAAAAAATGAATGCTATTTTACATGTCAAACCATCTTTATCATTGAACATAATGCATTTAATCCATTTAATGTCCCAGAATGCTACTATTGATAATATTCTTATTATATTGTTTTAATTATTTAATAAGCATTTTGGATTAAATTTCTACATTTGATGCAAAGTTCCTGTTATTTATTCCCCCACGTGCTGTTCCTTTGTTCGGTTAGACAGTGTAAGTGCATGCGTGTCATCTTTCCACCTTTTTTTCATCTTTTGTTGGGCAGAACATGAACTGTTTGAGGATCAGAGCATCTTGTGGAAAGGAAGGGGGCTGTTTGGTTCAACACTTCCGAAAACTGATCCTGAATCAGCTCTCTAAGATTCATCTCTAGTTCATGATTGTGTTGGAGGAAGTGTGTCATCTTCAACCAGTCTCAACTGTACTGGGAGGATTTTTTTTTCTTTCTTAGTGGAAGGAAACAGAAAGTAAAAGACACGTCAGAAAGTGCATTAAAAGACACAGTGCCACGCCAAGGTCAAGGCAGACTCTCTCTTTGTCTCTCTCTCTCTCTCTCTCTCTCTGGTCTACTGGGAGGCAGCAATGGCCGCCACCAACAACATGACAGTCTGAACTTAATCCCCATGTAAGTACAGTAACAATGCAGGAAGCGGCCCTCCCAGTCCCCACCAGGCCGGCTCACTATTTGGCAGGAAGTCCCTGCTCTCGGCTCTGCTCTGACACCTATTACCTAATCAGCATCACTTAGTTAGCAGCAGTTTCTCTCCTCTTAGCATCTATTCAGAGCAATTTAAAGGCCCATGGGAAGGTGAAACGCTCCGTGTTGAGCATGAAAGCGGTGTTTGGAGGACGATTGGGTCCCAGACATGTTCCTCTGGACCACATGTCTTATCACAGGAATGTCACAGGCACACTGCTCGGCAGATTAGAAATAAAGACGGTCATGTGACCAGGCCTGCAAGCTGACCTCAGAGTTGGCATGGAGCCCTGCAGAAACACACACACCCACACACACACGCACACACAGAGCTTCACCATTTCTGGGGCTCAGGACTTTTATGTACTCCTCAAGGGCAGGGCACATACGCACACACAAATATGCAGTCACACCCTTCCAGATCTGCACACACTCTATCAATGCATGGACACTGTGAATCGGGGGCATGTCAGAGTATTTTGATTTTATGGATTATAAAACAGCAAGCTAATAGGCCTACACTGTAAAATAAACGCGATGATTGATGCTATTTCCAATACCGATACTATGATTTCTAGTATCAATCAATACCAAAGTCAGTTCTATTTTTTATCTTTTAAGGCACAGACACCAAAAAAGTGTATTACAATCATTGTAATACACTTTTTCACACCCCTAGGCACTTTTGCATGACACTGGAACAGTGATTCTATTTAATATGACTGATTTGTTATATATATTCTCTATATTCTCGAACTAGCAACTCATTGCAATTGTAAGGCCACATTGGGCTCCCACAATGCCCTCCAGAATTATTGCCACCTTTATTTAAAATAAAAAGGCATTCCCTTACTGTTTGTTTAAAACTGTTATACTCAGCAAATAAAGAGAATATATGAATCCCAAATGACCCAATTAACACAAGAAAAAAGTCACAGACGATCAGAATAAATTTTATTCAAAAAAATAATTGTCGTAATTTATAATTATACATACTCCCTTGCAGACCCCTTTTGCCTACAGAACAGCACAGGGTCTTGTAATGTTTAATATAGGAGAACACAGAGGAAGGGATTTTCCACTCTCCAGAATCTCTCCTGTTCATGCTCTTCTTGAGCTCATCTCACAGGCGTTCAGTCGGATTTGGGTCAGGGGATCATGGCCATGACCAAAGCTTGAATTGGTGTTCATTTAAACATTTCTGAGTGGGCTTTGATATGTGCTTTAACCGTTGTCCTGTTTGTCCACGTTTAAGCTACTTTGCATCAGCAGCCATGTTTTGATTAAAAATCCTGATATTTTCTTCAATCCTTAATCTGTAATGTATGTGAACAATACTGCAATACTGGCAGAGATTTTGAAGGAAAAATAACTTTACATTAGTTAGCTGACGCTTTTATCCAAAGTTACTTCCATTCCATAAATACAGGGGCCAGTCTCCCAGGAGCAACTTGCTCAGGAATCCAGTGGTCGTATGCTGATGGTAGGATTTGAACCTATGACCTCTTGGTTCAGAGGCAAGCATCCTATCCACTAGACCTACTCTCCTCCACCATATTTAACCCTTGGTATTAGCTGTGTTATTGGCCTTATATACCAAATCCAGTGTATAGGGTTAAAAAGCTGGATGTTCTGTTGTGTTTCACAGCAACCTGTCCCAACTAAAGCTACAGTGGCAACTGGCAACCTCAAAGCACTTTTATTTATGGCTTAATTAAAACTTTAAAGAAAAGTTCACAGCAATTGCTCATAGTTACTGTAGACATAGCATGAGTTTGCTCAGTAAGGGAGTACAAAAACGTCACATTGACTTTAGTTTATTCTTTTTCCTGCTAATATTCAGCAGAGCATTCTATTGTTTATTTGATCAGATCGATCGCTAACCTCATGTCAGTCACTTACCTCCCCCCAAAATTTGACCATTGAGTTTCTGTCGATTGTGTATTGTTGGTTAAAAAAGTATTCTGAATGACTTTAATTGACACAATGCTGCTTTTCAGTTCAATGTCCAGGCATTATTTTAGAAATAAGTACCTCTATGAATTTATTTAATAAATGTATCTTACTACATATATTTTGATACATTTATTATCCAGCTTTTAAGATTTTAAAGAGCTGGAGAATACAATTGATAGTAAATACAGGGCCAATGGTATATGAACAATATAAAATGATAACCTATAACATTTAAAACCCATCAGTGGGCTTGTAGTTTCATTCATAAAACATACATGCTTCTGTAACACTTGTAACCACATTCATACTCACAATGCAAAAAAAAAAGAAGACATTTTAGTGTCCAAATCTAGCTTCCTTTGCTTTGTCCTGGAGTTCTGCAGCTAATGTAGCTGACAGGAAATGGAAGACTAGACATTTCCTATTAGCATCTTGTCAAATCAGAATTGCTTGTCTTGTTTTTGATGCTGTATCATGTGCTATTATTTATAAACAAGGAAAAATATGAATAATGACTGTTGCTACTACCTTTTTAGTTCTAGCCACACTACATATAGGTAACCGCTTGGCAATGCAAAAGCAATAGCGCTTAATATGAAATGAACTCCATGTAATTTGAGATTTGTTGTGTGTTTATTTAGGTCTTTGCAAAATGCTATTTTGTGTACCTGAGCTTACATTATTTTTAGCTGATAGTAAACTTTCATTACCATTAGTTTGGCCTATAGTGCTAACACTAGCTGTAATACAAGGGCATAATTCAACATGAAACACAGCTTGGGACTGTATTAACAGTCTATCCTTTCAGACTGAAAATCCGTATAAACATAAGAATTTACAACTAGTTCACAAAATATATTTTATTTCTTCTTTTTAATGAAAAATAAGTTCTAATGATTGCGAAGCCAACACAAAATGAACATTTATACTGCTTTTCTAATACAATCTGAATGGTCAATATGGCCCTAAATTTCTCTCAAACAATAATGTCCATCTCCAGATCGCACCTAATAATCTATTCCTAAACTGCCGGGCAATTCCTACAACTACATTTTCAAACATGCCATTCATTCAAAGAAAGCGGCAAAAAGATATAAAGTACAGTTGTGTACCTTTTTTGTTTGTAACATTTATGCAAAGCGTTTCTGAAATCTCTGTTGTGACAGATAACATAGACAATGCAGTACATAAATATTCAAACTTTACAAAAAAATTTCATAAATGGATTTATTTGTTAAAACTACAGAAAAAGGGGGTAAATACCTTAAAGAAAACTCTCAACTGGGTTTGTACAGTGGATAAAAGATATATATATATATAAAAAAAAGCATTGTGACTTGTATCAGTACAAAAAATTACAGTGTCTTTGAGAGGACAATGACAGGAGGGGGGAATACAAGGATTATCTAGTGATCTCAATGGGCTTCAATCAGAATTAAGGTAGTATAATATTATGAAAGGTTTTGAGTTGATGAACAGAACCTGAACCACTTCTATTGCCTGTTGTACACAGTCTATAAACATTTTGTCGCGTAACGCAGCCATCCGATAAGAACATGCTTGATGATCTGTGGATCAGGGCGTTCAGGGCCTGTCTCACACGCTTTCACAGCGCCCTCTGTTGGCTGTTTTTCACAAAGTAGCATTTCCAAATTCCGGTTCATTACACCAACAAAATTTAGCATCTTAACCCATAGCCATTTTACATACAAAAAATATATCAAGCAAGCTTAAAGCATATTTTAATAAATACCAGCTATTAAGTCAGCAGGGAGGATGGAGATTGTGAAACCAGAAGGAGGCGGCCAGTTATTTAAGACGTTGAACGCTGGTGCTTTTAGGCAAGTTGATGTGATTAGAACCTTAAAGGCGTATGAACAGTTCTGCTTTGATTTTCCAATTGTGAATGAAATAACAACAAAAAAAAGTTGTATTTCACCTTTGCTTCCACACACAGGACAGTCGTGAACTGCATTGCCCAAAAAGTAGCTTTTTTGTTTCGTTTTGTACTTTTTTTTACTAAAACTCATTTGTAAAGAAATTTGTTGGTAATTGGTAAAAGATGCTGCCAAAAACATCTGCAGCGCTTAAAATAGAAAAATTCTATACATACTTCAGAACACCCCCCTCACAAAACATGAATTGCAAAAATGAAAACGATTACTATGCATTTAGTTACTCATTTTAGATATAGTTAAAAAAATAAATGATGAAATAGGACAAAAACAAAAATTCTCACAACAATGCTGAAACAATACTTTAGAGATGTGGATTAGACAGCATTAAAGAGACTCATACTGACCCCAAGTGCAACAAACAGTAATATTGCAATGGATTTTGTCCTGATACAACTACAATTCTATTTTATCCATGAGCTTTTAGCTGCCCTTATAAGCACTTTCTCTTCTGATAATGACTGAAACCAGTCGTTTGCTTTGGCCATTGTGTCTCTTTAAGCCTATTCTGACTAACACTGCTTTCTGCTCTGTAGCTCTAACAGATTCATTTTCACACGAAAAGCTGAATATGAGGTACTGACTACCAAGGCTGACTATTTGGGATTAATTCAATACTCTAGCTCAGTGGTTCCCAAACGTAGTCCACACAGTTTCAACAATTCTCTACCCCTATACACCTGATGCAAATAATCAGCTAATTAACAAGCTCTTCATGAGCTGGATTAGATCCACTGAGGGTAAAGAATACCTGAAACAGCAGGCTAGTGGGTTATAAAGACTTGGTTTTGGGAACCACTGCTCTATTGTTTCATTCAAATCTCTATTTACCACTTCTGCACTGTACCACCACACAAAGTCATTGGCATCTTTTCTGTACTCAGAAAAGTATGGAAAACACACTGCCTCAAAAGAGACTCATAACAGAAGCCAAAGGACAGACGCTGAATTACCTACTGGTTTCTATTACAGACCTTTTCTATTATTATTATTATTGGTAAAAGCTTCCAGCTGACTGAGTACTGTAACTAAGAGCATAGTACGGATGAGGCCAATAGAGATTAGGGTGAAAAATATAGATAATACAGCGCTGAACAAACTTTTAGTTCGGGGTTAGCTTGAGACTAACGTAAAGTGAAGCAGTTGACTTCCTAACCAATATATCCTGCTTCCGGGTACAGCATTAATAACCACTGCATCCCCTCAATGGGTCACCCCTCCGTTTCAATGCAAACCCAACACACACCTCAGTATGTTTCATTTAAAACTGGTAAAGGTCATGGATAATGTACTGGAATTAAATTAATTAAAAAACGGTTAATTATGACCAAAAAATAAAATAAACCAAAAACAAACAAAAACACTGGTCTGTTGGAAGCATCTTTCCGCTGAATTCGTACATGAACGTACACACTTGGCAAAAAAAGGCCAATTAGAGCATTAGGCTAAATAAAATTGATGATATGAAGAATAACTTCACTAGAAGCTTTGCTAAAGATTTCAATAGAAAATAACCACTGCCTGGTAATCAATTAACCAAATGAAACATCAGGTTGTTTTTAAAAAAATATATTTTCCAAACTGAATATACCACTCTTCTGTTTCAGTAAATTTGTTTTGGTTTTTTTTTTTGCCATGTGTGGAGGTTCATAAGCACTACACTACACTAATCGCGCCCATAGAGACATACGCCCCAGCCATTCTCCGAGACTGAATGAAAAATCCCACCGCCCAAACAGCATCCATGTTCAATAAGAATAAGTTAAAATCTTAACAATACAAGATAAAATCTGCAGGTCAAAGGCAGAGGAGTCCTCTCTCCTTTGGAGTTTTTAAAGTGTATGAGATTGTGTGTGTGCACATGTGCATATGTATGTGTTTGTGAAGGCTCAGAGGAGGCTGACCTGTATGTACAATTTGCTAGCTCACAGTGTGTGAGAGTGTGTGTGTGTGTGTGTGTGTGTGTGTGCGCATCAGTGTGTAAAATGTGTATCGTATATTCAAAGCAAGCTGGCCAGGCTGGTTGTAGGTCCGTTCTGAGCTTGGATCTGCACTGGTGGAGGTCCATCTGTCCACTGTAATACACACAAAAATATGAATGAACTTTCTAATTGTAACCCAGATATTCATGTTTGCATGCTGGTCCTACAAGAAATTACTAATTGCTAATTATGTTGCAATCCCATGGTGATTGTTTCTCACAGTTTTTATTGAAGCTACATTAGAGTTTTAAGTTATACTTATAGCTTACTAAATTAAAATACTCTAATTTAGCTTCCATATTGTACCTATAAGTTGTGTTCCTTGTTTAAGTTGTTTTACTCTTCTTTTTTTTAAATTTGTTTTTATATTTTCACATATTTTATAAATGTTGCAGTCATTAAAAAAAGGAGCAGTTCAGGATACCCTTCACTGTGTCTTGCATTTGTGTAACTATGCATGTGACAAAGAACCTTGAATATTAAGAACAAGATTTTAAACTTTCAATAGATAGCTCTGTACACAGAATGATTCAGAGACATCAATATATACTGAATGTACATGAAAATTTATGGGTAACTAACTATGTAATGACAATTATATTTGAGTGTTACTGCAAAACACTTGCAATTACCCTTTACTTCACAAAGCTAATCTCCCCATCTTTAGAAATATGAAGTCCATGAAAAAACGTAAACTGAGCAGATTGCAGCACGCAGGTTGAAGCACTCAGATTGACATGAAGCAGTAGAAAGCATGTTCCACATTAGTTATAGAAGGTCTTACACTTATTAGGTTGTGTTCAGGCAGGCTGCAGGCAGCTATGTGATCCTGCAGGAGCTGCTGTGAGAAGTTCTGGTGCATCTGAGCAGCCTCATGCGCATCTATCGTGTTCCCACAGGCCTTGTTCAGATCTAAACAAAAACATGGTGAAAAAAACCTAGGAGTTTAAAAAAAGTTACTTTTTTTGTATGACAAATTGTAAGTACAGGGGTTGAATTTGAGGGCTGATCCTAATCCTAAAATCTGATAGATGGTTCAAGCCGTTTACCCTTGAGCAGAGCGGAGGACCACAGCTGAACAGACATATCAGGAATCTTGCTGGCCAGCTGCATGGCTGGAACCACCATGTTGTTGCTTTCCTGGAGGACACAAACATTCATTGTGTTAATCTCTAACTACACATCAATGGTATAACATACTTCTCAAATATTCCATTTGAAGCTTAATGTATCCAATTAGTCCATGGTTGTCCTAATCTATCTGCTAAGGGCTAGTGTGTCAGCAGGTTTTCATTCCAAACAAGCAGGAGCACACATGATCTCACTTGTTTAATCAGCTGGTCTCAGTACTCAAATAATTGATCATGTGTGTGATCTTGCTTTGTTGGAATAAAGACTTGGACACACTGGCCATTGGCCGATAAGACTGAACATTCCTGAATTAGTCCAATGACCACTCAATCTACATGCTGATACCCTATCTTAAATTTTAGTGTGGACAAAGATGCAATTTATGCTCAGGGTTAAAGAAAGAACATGTACCCTGTGGTTTCCCAAAACATAAAATATGTGTCCGAGAAGAACAAGAGAACATGCAGTCAGTCGATTGAGATCCTCAGCATTGGACATCTTTAGAGTCTCACGCAGGAAACGTCTACAAGGACAGAGACACACAGATGAAGGGTATCGAACATTTCTGCCCTTGGGCAGAATCAAGTGAAAAAGATCTCAAAATACCTGCTTTGAGCAAGGACTAGATACTGCAGGCATGAAAGGAATGCACCGTAAAATGGTTCCATAAATTGATTAAGGTCAAGAAGAGTTAACTTACTTGGCCTCGTTGTAGCGTCCCTGGAAGAAGGAAAGGAGTCCGCGAATATAAAAGGCTGCAGCCCGCAGACAATGAGAACTGCAGAGATTTGAGGAGGAAAATGCATTATACTCAAGGTCAGAAAGTTATTCACTGTTACCATTAATTTTACAGCACATCCACTTTATCCAGGCAAAAATGCAACAAGCTGGTTTGTGGTTATGATGCGCACATCTCTAGAAACGCAAAAAACATTTTGTATGATTCCACAGAGATGTGTTTCAAGTGGATAATTAACAATCTTTAGGTTTTATCCAAGCATGACTATTCAGCTCAAGAAATAAATTCGGATTCATAATTTTGTAATCCTGCAAAGTAAACGTCGTTTATTTATAAATAATATATATGCTGTTAATTTCTGCACCATTTTTTCCCTGGAACTGCTAATCTGTTCTAAAACTGATGACTATGAATACAGACCAAGTTAACTTCTAGCATTTGAGACATCTGAGTGCACCAGAGACAGCGACACAAAGAGTGAATCTCCCTTACCTCACAGGAAAGTTGTGGTCGGGGTTTATCCTCTCTAGTAGGCTATAAAGCTGTGTAGAGGCAAATACAACCGGTTAATATACTATAAAAAGCTAACTAAAATGTCCAGTAAACCCATTTGGCTTGAAATCATAATGTGTTGACTGACTTCTTGGTGTCTGTTGCCCTCCCTGATGTAGACACTGGCTAGGTTGGTCACAATGAAGGTCCACAACTCCTGGTGTGTGGTGAGCTGGGGAGGAGAAGAACAGAGGGGAAGAGGTTAAGTTACAATCTTTAGTTACCATATGTACCACCACATTTGCAGTTGTTCTGTGCAAAAGCCCTTTCAGCCAACCTTTTATAAACCTAGATTTATGTCATGAGATAATGCCTGATTTCTTCTTTCTCATGCCAAATCCAATGTACCTTCTATGCAAGATTTATCTATACTTGTACACCTACACCCCTTTGTATCAAACACTGACCAGATAGACATCACAGAATAGAGAAATGCTAAGAAATGTTGATTTATAGAACCCTTTTTGTATTTCCTGTGGTTAACACCAAAAAACATTGCAGTGAAGCCCATGTAACAAATATAGTGTTTCTTGGGAGCACTGCAAAAATACATGGTCAATCCAGAGGTGCAACAACTGCAGACTAGGTATACCAGACCAGTTAAGTGCCGTCACACCTGCTCATCAGCTAAATATTAGGCCTTTGAAGAAAACCAGCAGTTTCAGAATAACAAAGAAAGCACTTACCCGCAAAGCTGTAGTGAATTGAGCCTCTGCGTTGTCCATACAGTTCACTGAAATGCAGTACAAACCCTGACAAGGTACAGATAATAGACTTTAAAATGGCAATAAACATAGATACATTGTATGGCTTCACACAACTTCCAGACATAAGAGAAAATACACAAATCCTGGTGTATCAAACTTTTTGTATAACTTAGTTCTCATTCAATATGCACAAATCTAACAGCAAAATCAGTCAGTTTTAAAACCAAAACATAATATACAGTAGCCAATAAGAAGAGGAAATTTACAAATATCCCGCAAGTTCCGGACTACAGAGCGCACCTGATTAAAAGCCGCATGTTCTAATTTTAGAAAGAAAAAAAAAATTTGTACTTGTACAAGCCACACCGGATTTTAAGCCGCATGTGTCTCACGTTGTAATATGAGATCTGGCGCCGGGTTTGGTTACGAGTGGATTCTCTGCCCGACCCCGGCCCAAGACAGACCTGGTCCGTGAGTCAGGTCAAGCCGATGTAAGGCCCAAGTATTTAAAACTTTTCAGGTTGCAATCAGGCTCAGGCCTATAATTAGATGTAATGTGTCAGGCTGGTCTGGGCTCTGGTCAGGTCGGGTTTCATTTTTGGTCCCGATCTAAGCTCTAGTAACGAGGCAAAATGATTTGGGCAGCATGGAAAAAAACATGCATTAGTTGCAACTTATTTTCAGCCACACTATTCAAAGTGTGTGGAAAAAAGTAGGGGCTTATAGTCCGGAATTTACTGTATATCAGTCAACGCTCCATAATAAACAGACAGTTTCTAAGAAATAAAAGGATGTTGGAAAATGATTAAAAATAATTACATAGGCTTTGATTATTGAAACCAAAACTAATATCATGTCACAAACAGACCTCAGGGAAAAAGAACAAAATCCCAAGAAAATAGAAGGTTATGATTTAAGACATCAGTTCAACTGAATCTGAACTAAATGTGTGCAGAATGTGTCAGCAGGTACTCACTAATAGAGTATGAAGCTGAGCAGCATGGTTGGAGAACAGGCGAGGAGACTGCTGGCACAACTGACACACCTGAGAGATCTATTTGAATTTAAAAAACAGTGTTAAATACCAAACACACACACACCAAACAAAAAACTAAATACAACAGAGATGGAATTATGAGAAGACCTCCTGCAGCGCCGTCGCCTTGTGGCCTGTAACCAGGCGGCACATGATGATGTGCTCCAGAAGGATAACTTGGAATGAAGAGAGGATGGGACTGCAGTCCAACACTGATAAATACAAAGCAAACCAAACCGCCACATCAAAATGCTATAGCATAAAACCAGGCATAAGTGAGACATGAATAAGCAATTCATATTAGACTTGCTATATTGGGCAGTAATAAATCCATAACATTGGCCGAAGAATTTTCCAAAATAGTACTACTATTTTGAGGACTCACTCTTTAGTTTCTCTAGTTGCATTAGAGCTTTGTCTGTGTACTTCTGTGCCTTCTCCAAATATCCAGCCTGCATCGAGTGCATGACAGTCACCTACAAAGAGACAGAATGATGTAGAGAATGAATGAGTGAGTTCTGAATTTCTGATTCTCAAAACATAGGCTTAAATATAAGAACATCCAAAAGTGGATAAACTTCATGAGTGACTTTACCAACATTGGAAAGTGAAAGGAAATTGGATACAAAGTCTATAGGGGCATGAAACAAGGCCTGACTATTTCGGGAAGAATGTCTTCCAAAATAAAAGTTCTAGGTATAGCCTTTTTCGTAACTGGCTGTGACATTTCAAAAGAACCCAGACAGTTTTTCACACCACAAAACAAACACGTCATACAAACATATTAGATTAAGAAATATGTTTGCATCAGTTAAATTATGTACTTTGTGGAGTATATAATGCTACTTGTAAGGGAATGTGTGTTTATTTTTAAGTAAAAATTAATTAATTAATTAAAATAAAAACACTTACAAGGTAGACAAGTACACACATATGCTCCTTTGGCAGCCAATGAAAAAGGTCTGCAGGGTTACTGGGTAGGATCTCATCATCATGAAGTGTTGAGATGGTCTGGATACACTGCTGCAGCTGCTTCAAACACGGTTTTACACTTTTGACCTGAAGAGACAAACTTTGTTCAGTATATTCATTTTGCCTCAATTGGCCAGTAAGGAATGTAGTAAAATTTCAATTAAAATTTTATTTGGACACTACAAAAAATAGCTAGCTGCTAATTCTGGTATACAGTATCTTTTCCCACTTGATATTACTGTGTTTTTTTAAACATGAGAAAGTAAATAAGAGCATAGGCTAGAAATGGCCTACAGGTATTGATGAGTATCAATATTGAAATTGTTTCAGCACAAAATGATGGCTTGAAAAGAACAAAAGAATGTATACAATCCAACATAACTTGCCTAAAGAGAAAACACTTACACTGGATGAAGTTATGTTTTGTTTCCAGTGGGGTAGGTTGAGTGTATGAGTAGGCACAATAGCTTTTAGATGATCACCTTAAGTTAATTCATTTCTGACAAAATGTGAGATTTAAAAAAAAAAAAAAAAAAAGTGGCACCTCTAATCTTGATGGAAAAAAAACACAACTGATCGATGCAACTGGTTTTACATTCATGGCATTTAGCAGATGCCCTCATCTAGAGCGACATACATCACCGCTAAGTGCCTCTGGCCAGCCAAATACAGCATGGCACCCAGTGACAGCACTGTTAAAAACGTGGTCTGTGCACTTTTAACCTGCATGACTATGTTTTATTAAAACAACAATAAGTATCCCTCCTTAATCAGATCACCTTTAAGTCAATATACTACGGCTGAATATTTACTCCTGACAAGGCACTGACCTGTCCAGCATCCAGGTAATGCGTAACTTGAAGAACTAGGAAAAAAACCCGAAGAGACTCCTTCTGTATGGGGTTTCCCTGCCAATTTTCCACAATTTGTCCACACAATGTTAGTAAAGGATGCACCTCCTGCAGCTTACGCTCCATCAGCAGCAACTAGACACACACAAACACATAGAAAACATTATCAATACACTGTTATGAATGTGATACAATTATTTTCTGATTTTAAAAAGCAGGGAAACAGGCATAGCAGGCAGACAAGAGCACTGATAAAAACCCAAGCTTCCCTTGAATGGATGCTTCAAGCAAAAAAATCATAGATACTCACCATCCCTTTGCTCAGAAGAAACAGTGCTCTGTGAAGAAAAAAGTAGGGATCAGGGAAAGTAATCATGATGCAAAGACAATGAGACCAGCTAACACCACAAATAGGAAAACAACTTATTTTAAAATGATACATCGTATAACACCCATGCCTGGTATATTCTGATCCCACGACTCTGGCATATTCAGCACCTACTCCCAACAGGTCACATGCAGACACCAAGTCCTTCTCTAGTGTGTGCAGTTGCTGCAAGGAAAAATTAAAAACAAAGACACTCAGGGGAAAAAAAATACAAAAAGACCTGAAACATTCATCACACTCTAGAACACTAAGCAAGGGACTATCCACTTCCACTTACCGCTAGTTGAAATAACAGTCTGCAGTGCCAGTAAGGAGTCTGTTGGGAAATCTGGATGGCTTTGCGTAGTAAAGGCTTAGCAGAATCAACCAAATTCTACAAAGAAAGACGAAAGGACACTTACTCCCTTATTAGTAAAATATTCAGTCATAAAATCTTGACAAAGAATGACAACAACAATTTAACTACAATTCAGCTCATGTACCATCAGCATATTACACTGTGTATCCAATAGTTTGCAGACACATGCTCATCTACTATTGCTTATGAAAGAGGACGGAAGGACCAGCTACCTTTTTACTTCAATTGCAATAATATCCAGAGGACTGCACATGACTGTGTGGCAGCAAGTTAACATGAATGTGCTTCTTAATTTACATCTAATACAGAAGCGGTGTCTGGATGCTCTGAACTACACAGTGAATAATAAACAATCACATATATAATACAAAATCACACATAACTGAACACTTACCTGTTGGCAATAAAGCTCCGAGAGGAGACTAGCAGCCTCGAATTTAACATCTTCAAATTGTGGAACCTAGGAATACTGGTTAAGGTTGTTTACTTTTTTCTACAACATTCCTGTTAACATTTTCTTGCACGACTCTCTGCCACTAACTACTTGAACTGAAGTCTGCTCCAGTATTGCCCATTCACTACTGTACTTAAAAAGTTCAGCCATAATCCCTTTCTGTTCTGGTTAGGCAGTGAAACTGGGACCTATATGACAGTTTACACAAACATACGCTGAATTAATGGCCATGTACACTAAATAAATTATTTTTCCCCCATTGTATGTAGTAAAGGATACTTGTTGCGAGATGCACCACTGAAAGAAAAAAAACGGAGATTATTAGCATATACCGTGACACAAAACAAGAAATTAGGCAAATCCACAAAATAAAACTAGAGGTACATTGTAAAGAACATGTAATATTGGAATATCTGACATTTAGGGACGTTAATAAAATTTAAAAGGGTTCCACCAGCCAATGTTCACGAAAGACTTCCATGTAAACCTATCGAGTCCACTGTATGGATAGAGAGAACACGACTATATTCCTCTTATTTTGAACGGTCCATTCTTTAAAATAAACTACGTAGACTACAGAAACTTTAAGTAATATATAGGAATATCTAGCCAAAGTGGAAATGCAGTTCTAAACAGTGTTTGTACCAGTGAGGCCTGTGAGTTTGCCTCTCCCGT
>JBBMFX010000037.1:27511994-27523653 GCA_037832545.1 Rhabdalestes septentrionalis | reverse complement strand
AGTGACGGCTGCTCTAAGACTACAAGGGAAGCTCTGCTTCCTCTAATATGTTAGAAAATAAACGCTAAATTATGTCGTATTTAAATTGGTTTTAGATCGAGTTCAACTTCATGATTAGCTCGTTCAGAATAAGGCTTAAAGGCTTATTTCGTGCTAGGACAACGCTTCTTTTTTTTGTTGTTGTTCATACATCACAGCACACAGTGTGAACAGCATTGTTCTATACTTTTAACTCATGCACCCAACTGAAGCAGTGGGAAGCCAGGAATGTAGTATCAGGGAAACACATGATACATTTTGATTTTGTTGTGATAGTGAATATCATCATATTACACAGTCTGACATAAGCATAGTTTCCACGGGGCATAATGGAGCATCTCCCTCTCTTTTCAAACTGGACTGAATGTTATGAGGGAATTCACTAAATAGGGTAGGTCTACTTCTTTCTGCCCTATTGTCATGATCTGGGTCAGAGAAACATGAGATGATTAATAAAAGTCTATCTAACATAGACTGCACCACTGAGACTTAGATGAAGAATAAATCAGAGTGACTTATTTTAGCTGGTGTTAGCATGTCATCACTTCTAGCCACGCTGATGTCTCTGCCCCAGCTTAAGTCATCAATACAGTCCTATACCAAGATACATCAGACATAGAGATCCCTACTAAATTTAGGAGTCTTTTCTTAGCTGTTGGAGACCTAAATTAAAGTATTTCCATCTAATCCTATTTCTGTCTAGGCCAGGGGCTCCCAGTCTGGTCTTGGAGCCCCCAAGAATGGCACCTTTTAGAGATTCTCATGCTCCCAGTACACCTTATCCAACTCACTAACTAATTAATAAGCTTTTCCTGAGCTAAAATGGGTATGTAGAAGCAAGAAAGGTACAAAATATGCAGGACGGATGGCGAAGTTGGGAACTGCTGGTGTACGAGGAACTTTTGAGAACTTCATAGCTCCTCAAGGCTACAACAGTCAGGTGGATTGTATTCGCTTGAGATATTTAGTTCATTTGTAAAGCAAGCAAAACTTTTCCAGGTGAATTCAATGTCCACGTGATGTTTTTTCCCTCCTAGACTTTTCCATAGGTACCGCGATTTGGCCCCTCAGCTTGTTCCACTAGACTACACCAACCAGCCAGATGTGCGCTTGCCCTATGAGCTGATTGGCAGCATGCCGGAGCTGAAGGTGCGGTATCTTTAACACAACACACAGTGTTCCTTATCAATTATGGATCCCCTACTAATTGATAGCGGTCTTAGAGAGCTTATGTGTCATCAGATCACCCTGAACTGGAGGTAACAGAACAGTCTAGGGAGGCTTTAGACTTTGTTAAAGTGCAACTTCATTATGCAGCACCTGCTAACTGTCTGTCACAACAAGAATGGAATAGTCCAATACTACCACTGAAGTTTCATGACCGTTATTTTCAAATGTGAGTTGATTTTTCACATTTTGGGATGTAGAATTGATCTGAAAGTTATTTTAATATTAAGCTTTATAATGAGATTAAGCTGAGAGAAAAGGTTCTTGAAAGGTCCATCTTCAACATTTCATATTTTTCCTGAAGTCCACTGTCTTCATCCCTCAGCATTAAAAACTTTTTTTTTTGTCTTCAAAGTTATAGTTTGGCATATACAACAGACCACATATCCCAGTAGTAATCAATCAGCCAACACATGTTTTATGTGCAAATTTAGCTTCTGTTGTTTAGAACTGCATCTGCTCTCCTTTAAGGTGGTGCAGACTTGTCCCTGTAGTTTAGGACACACTGTGACTTAGTGTGCATCTTAAAAATGAACAAAGTCTGTACCACCAGAGCATTAAGTCTGTACCATGTCTGTATCATGTATTAAGGCACGTTTCTGTAGTTCAGAACTGGAGCCACAAGTCCACAGGCCTTTTTTTCCCTATTCCAAATTTGATCAACTGACCATCCATGAAATGTTTTGCTTCCCTTTTACTTTAGAGCAAGAGTTACAAAGCTGTTATCTATAAACGGACAACATTACACAAATCAAGATTAAGACGCATGTAAGGCAGCATTCATACTTGCCATAGAGTATCAGAAAATACATAAGCAAATCTATTAGAGATCAAATTTTAAGACGCTAACAAACAACTCCTGTCTGATTGACCACATATTGAACAAAGCAAAAATTCATTAAATGTATAATTTGTCCATTACGTAAAAGCTAATTTTATTCAGGCCATAAGGCAAATACAGTATCTTAATGTCCTTAAGGGATGTGCTAATAAACCCCTGCGTGTCAGAATGTATCATGTGACATCATAACCATGATAACTTCAGAAAGGAGTGAATTTGCAGCTTAGTTAAATTAACTTAATAGAACTGTATATTGCAAAAGTATTTTACTTCAACAGTTTTTACAATAAACTCATGCTATTATTAGTGCTATTATTGTGTAAACGTGTATGATTTTATTACTGTGTACGTTATTATGTGAAATGGGACGTGATGAAGGTGCATTTTTATGGATTTTGAATCTCTTGTCCAGGATAATCCTTTCAGGCAAAGGATTGCAGAAGTGTTCTCAGAAGATGGAGAAGGAAATATGACGCTGGATGACTTCTTGGACATGTTCTCAGTGCTGAGTGAAATGGCACCAAGGGATCTGAAGGCCTACTACGCCTTCAAAATCTATGGTCAGTCTTAGTGATGTTAAAGATAAAAATCTGATTTACACAAGTTTCCCCTGTTCCAAAGTCGATTAACCGACCACCCATGACATGTTTGTTTTCCATTTTACTTTTGAGTAGGAGTTACAAAGCTGTTACCTATAAATGGACAAAATGATATGAATCAAGCTAAAGATGTATGTAAGGTACCGTTCGTACATCATACAGTACAGAAACTACATAATGAAGTCTATTAGCGATCAAATTTAAAAGGCGCTGACAAGCAATTCCTGTCTCATTGCTCACAAATAGAACAGAGCAAAAATACCTTATCTTATATTTTTCCCATTCATTAAAAGAATAATTTCAGGCACATACAGTATATTAATGCTCTTAAGCAGTGAGTTAATAACCTCCTGACAGTCAGAAGGTATCTTCGTGTTAGTAGCTATAGTAGGTCGGACACCTGGTCATGTACAGTAGCAAAGATCATCTGCTTCCTTTTGTGCTAATCTTGTACTGTCTCGTTGAGGGGTGCCTGTAAATAATGTAGGAGTTCATTAGAGCAGGCTCTATCTCCGAACAGAAGTGTGTCTAATTAAACATGCCTTCAGAGTCCGACATTTCACAGCAGTACATGCTTCACTGCTGCCAAGGGTCAAGAGAAAGTTTTCATTTATTATTTACAGTCAGTAAACAAAAGCAGTTGTGCTACAGGCCTGAGTGTCTGAAAGAGAAGGCCAGATGCCAAATATGCATTTAATCAAATTAAATTTAATTATTGGGGTCATAAGGAGATCAAGAAGCCGGGCCCTTTCTCTTTTGTATCCTGCAGCCAAACAATGGAACCCATTAAGGTGCTAGGTGTGTTTAATCTGTTCCCAGAATCGTTATATACGCTGTAGACACATTTGCTTATCCTACAGTTCTCTGAAAATGAGTATTAATTGGGAATTTGTCCCCTCAATCCTGCAGTTACAACCTCTAGCTCGACTGGAAACATTGCTGCAATGCTGGAACATTGTTGTGAGGACTTGATTATTTTAAGCCACAAGAGCATTTGTTAGGTCAGGTACTGATATTGGAGGGTAAGTTCAATGTGTACTCAAGGGTACCTCAGTGGTGAAACCAAAAGTTGGCATTCGAACCCCCAACCTAACCGCTAGACCATCCAGCTGTGGGCCCTCTCCCAGCATCCCTGCTCAGAAACTCCTGGTTCACCTCACCAGTTATTTGGCAGGTTTAGTGAATGTGATTGCATAGAACCATCAAACTGTGCTGGACAACGGCCCTCCAGGACCGGAGCTCGACATCCCTGCAGTAGAGCATTCATAAGGTCAGACACTGATGTTGGACAAGAAGGCCCATCTTGGAATCTCCATTGTAGTTCATCCCTGAGGTGTTGAATGGGGCGGATGTCAGGGCTCTGCGCCACCCAGTCAATTTCTTCTATGCTGAACCCATGTCTTTACAGACCTTTCTTTGTGCGCTGGGGTACAGTCATGCTGGAATAGAAAAGGTTCTTCGCCAAACTGTGTTCACAAATTTGGAACCATTGTCTTGGTATGCTGAAACATTAAGCCTGTCCTTTAATGGAAGTAAGAAGCCTAGTCCGAACTCTGAAAAACAACTGGGTCCCAATACTTCTGTCCATATAATGAACACTTTGGTGGCACTCGTTCATTGATTAGATGAAGAGGGGCTGATCAGGTGAGCAGAACAGGTGTGCTACAGTCAGTAACTGTAAATCTACAGGGCAGCTATGTGGTAGGTTTCTTGTGAAATGGAAAGTTGCATCCAAAAGGCAAACATAGGAAATAAAGTTGTCCAGATAACAAGTCATAGTAAATCTAAATCACTAATTTAACCTTATCCTTTACTACTATATTCTCATTCAAAGACTTTAACAACGACGACTTCATCTGCAAGTCAGATCTGGAGAAGACTCTGAACAAGCTGACGCGGAATGAGCTGACGGAGGATGAGGTGAGGATGGTGTGTGAGAAGGTGATCGACGAGGCCGACCTGGACAACGACGGGCGCCTGTCACTAGAGGACTTCCAGCAGATGATAGTGAGAGCCCCGGACTTCCTCAGGTTAGCACTAACAGACCCATGTGGGTTTAAAACACTAATTCCAAAAACAGTCTTTTACAGAGAGCGACAGAGACGACCAGAGATGCCTGGTCCTGGTGACCTACAGACCAGCAGAGCTTAGCTCCGTGTTTCATTTCAAATATCTGACCCAAATCTAATAATATACAATACTGTGCAAAAGCCTTAAGCACCTGCAAAAATAATACTGAGTTTTTTTTCACATTAATGTCAATAAATATACAAAATAAAAATAAAACGGATAAATACAAATATTATACAGTAAATAATGATTATATGTACACAATATCAGTGTGTTATTTTGGAAATCCAGTATTAGCTGCAGTTTCCTTCAGAAACCTGGTTCGACTCAATCAGTCCTTCATTCTGCTGAAAGAATTTCACGAATCCAAAAAAAACCCTGGAGGAATCGAGGAGGAATCTGGAACCGAACCGTTGTTCTCCTCACCAGCTCAAAAAAAAATCTACTACTTTTTTTTATAAACAAAGCTAAACTCGATACTTTTTACTGCTTTTTTTGCTTAGTTGCATGTTTTCTAATGCTTTTCTGAAACAAAAAATTAGCATAGCAGCTTCAGATTTCGTGGAGGCCTGAAGGCCTTCATGGGGTCAGAAAGTGCTCAATCTGAATTCTGCTGGGTGATAAATCTCCACAATAAGGACTTGGCACCCCTGATCTGCACTTGGGGGCAACATAGTTGCACATATTGAGACATTTTGAACCAAATGTGTCCTAAAACCTGCCAGTTTTGAGTGCTGGCATCAGAACAAATATATCAAAGCAAAACTGGCTAGTCTATTTATATGGCATTATTTCATACAGTTCATTTATGAAACAGCATTTGAAAAAGCGTCTTGAAACTTTTGACGGGACAGTTATGTCCAGTAGATTATAACTACTTTCATACTTTATTTTCATAGAATGAATCTCTTCAAGGTGAAAAATGTGAAAAAAACCCCCACTTGGCTGAAAGCAGGTTCTGACAATATAATTCTTCACTATGAATCGAACTTCATGCAGTGGCTAATGCTTGGGGTGCATTACGTGTTCAAAAGTTGCCAGACACTTCTTGGTCCTAATGGAATATATGATTTCTTTCCAGCACGTTCCACATCAGAATATGAACTGCAAGAACCATAACGGGTCATGGGAGGAAAAAGGATTTCTGTATGGAAATGGAGCGGCACAAACTGAGGAAAGCTGTGTCAGTACGAAGGGACTCAAGAGTTTAACTGTAACCTTCACTTACAGAAGAAAACTAAAACTACACATGTACTTTGATTGCCATGGAAAAATGGCATATTTCCCCACTTTATAACAAAGTAGTCACACAGGCACTTTTTGGGTGTACAATTCATACAGTAGGTTTTAGCTTCCCTCCACCCCCAATAGGACATTTTGGGGTAGGAAGAATGAAATGGTGTTGAGATAGTATTGGATAAGCAAGCACTGCCCTGTGAAATAAACATGCTTGAAGGCCACTCTACTCCATAGACTCAATTGTTTCTGTATTGTACAGCAGTGGTCCCCAACCCCCGAGCTGTGGATCAATTAAAATAAATAATTATTTCTGTCGTATTTATGTTCTGAGTCAGAACAATCTTTTATTTGAAAAAAACCTTTATTTTGAAAAATGATCGTTATGTTGTTGCTGCAATGTTACAAGGAAGCTACTAATAAAGTTGCATACGAGTACACAGTTGATTGTGTACCTGGTAAATTTATCAAGCGTGGACCGGTCCGCGGTGATAAAAAGGTTGGGGAGCACTCTTGTACAGGACAATGCTATTGCGACAGATAGGGTGACAAACTATTTATTGAAAAAGGAATGATGAGACAGATGAAAAACAAAATACAAAGAAACTGTTGACACTAGAATGTTTCAAAGACTACAGAATAAAACAAAAAAACAAAACCAAAAAATGTAGATGGTGATAAACAAAACCAGAAATGCTAAATATGTTGACGGGAAGGTGTTGGCGATGAATGAAATGAAAAAAGTTATGAAATATTTTGGTGTGGGGGGGGTGGACTGGGGATAGCAATATTTCTCAATAGGGGTTGGTGACAAAAAAACAAATCAATTGTTTCAGTAAGATGCTCACAAAGTTTGCTGATGACCAATCAGTAACGTCAATCCGTAATTCACTCACGGATCATAAACACAATGTTTTTATTTACACAGACATTCACATTAAAATGACCACCCGGACAACTCTGCTTCTTAAAAGAATCTTATTTTAATAAATCAAAAGTACTGGTATCTACAAAATTGTAGACAAATTGTTTTCAATATGATTTTTAGAAAGTACAGTACAATTTAAGTAAATCTCTCTTGTCGAGTGTTATTTACAATTGCTTTTTTTGTTTTTTTTTTTCCAAAATGTAACGTTCTTCTCCCCGTTCACCGCACAATCGACAATTAAATGAAAACAGTCATATAAAAGAGATGGAAACGATATGCATCACAGAGAGATTTCAAAAGAGGAAGATAAAGGAACAGACAAAATCTTTAGAGATTTGACAGCCAGATGTTATTACTGCTCGAGTCAATGCTACGCAACTTCATGCGACTTGTAAAAGTGACGAGACTTTAGGAAGCACTGCCTGTCTACCGACGTTATTCATTCATTGTTTTTCAGTTTCCAATACTCGTAGACGTTAAGAGCGCAATGACTCTCAGGTGTGAAGTGCACTAGTCTAGAGATTGGAGCACAATGAATCATCGCTAATTCATATCGCATCAAGGCCAGATCAACTGATGCTTTATACGTCCACCATAAACACCCTGAACAGTGGCATTGCTTTTAATGACTCAATACAGTATATACAAGGCTCTCATCAAAGCGAGCCAATGAATTGCACAAAAATGGCAGGGGGTTACAGAGGACTACAAAAGGGAAAGGGGAAAGAGAGGAGAGGAAAGAACTACTGCAGTCTTAAAGAGAGGGGAAAAATAAGAAAAAATAAAATACAAGAGGTCAAAAATGTTACCTTCATGATGCATAGATCCAAAATGAAAGATCAAGTATTAGCATTTAAGACAAATGGCAAAATGTGTGGGAAATTAAAGAAAGGGCTGCGGGTAGGACATGGATTTGGACTAGAAACAGACTGAGGTGGACACATTGCGAGCAGGTGCAACTGTAAATTGCAAAAAAGGTGCTGTAAAATGTCATACACAAACTGTGGAATGGTTTTTTTTTTTCTGCTTCAAACAAGCTTCAATTAGCCTAAGCTTTCATGACTTTAAAAAAAAAAATGAAAAGAAAGAACAAGGCCCCTTTCAGAGTTAGCCACAACAATTCTCTACTCAGAAATGAAATGGAGAAACACTGTGCTTCTACTTTCAAACTCCTGATGAATGGACAATTGTTCCTTCACAAGGTCTGTAAGTCTTTTGACGCTGGGAAGCAATTAAGGGCTTTCCTCACCTATTGCTACACTGCTAGGTCTTATAAATATACACATTGAGCTCAGCATTAGTCAAACTTCAGAATAAGTCAACTGGCTATACTGAGGTTTCACCATCATCTCATAAACGTGGCTCTTTAAAGTGAAGTGGATCAGCTGCTCTTTGCCGGATTAGCCCAGTCACACGAGGCAAATTTATGCACAGCAGGTATTAATGAGCAGCGCTAACAAGTGTTGCCCAGCACATTGTGCCATCTACAGTCTTAATAAGGAATGGCAGTGACAGGGATGCAGTAAGTAGATCTCACTTGAAACTAAGGAGAACACTACAAAATGATCCCATACATCGCAGAAGCCAAGACATGGACGTGAAATAGCTTGCATGAAGACATGCAATTCTGAAGACGTTTTTGGTTCCAAAATCAAACAAACAAACAAACAAAAAAAACCATCTTTCATTATAAAAATATTCAAATGAAACCTATTAAATAGGTCATATGTAGGATCAAGGCAAATCTGCAATGTGCTGCACTGCAGGTTGCCACTATAATGATGCTTTTTTCATATAATAAAACACTACAAACTGGCATGAAATAATCACAGCAGAAAAGTCACACAAAGCACTGCTTTTGAACTTGTGTTGATTCGAATGTATTCAAGCAAGTCGCAAAATGTCATTGCTATGCTGTGGTAGGTATTAACTAGTAAATAACAATATCCAGTTGGGTTATAGCAGCACTGCTGCATACTGGTTTAGGCTGAGCTGCTGTGTTGAAAATGTAGGAAAATCCACTTCTTCTACCGGTTAATTACATAGAGGCAGTGGATACAGCTCAATGAAAGCTAAATCAGGAAAAAACCCTTCAAATTTGAATTAAAATATTGTTGAAACAGCATAGTCTACATCATTACTGACAGAGTGTGTAAGCAGGGAATTATACAATGTTGAAAGGAAAAGGAATTGATCTGCCCATTGGAACGGTAAGAAGAGATACGGAAGACAAGTGTAGGAAGCAAAAATGTAAAACACAGTAGCAATCCATCAATATGCTAAGCAAATTACAAGACTCCTATATGAAGCATGAGGTCAAGTGATTGTCGTTGAAAGCATGAGGGCAGAACACATGGAATGATTAAAACATTTCCTGATTAACTCTCAAAGTTGGCTCAGTGTGTGTCAGAACACGGAAGGAAAACCTCCACTACGTATGCGAGTCAGTGAGAGAACAGGCTCTGGCAGCTGTGTTCAAGATGGAGCTTTGGAAACAAACTTTTGAGACAAAATGTGAAGGTGTTATTCCTTTGAGTGCAAAACAAAACAAGGTTTCACCACTTAGCTCTTTGTCCTCCAAGAAAAAAGCAGCACCAGCCCACCATGGCCTTGTCAGGAAATGGGTCGTAAGTGGGAAGAAATCACATCTCCAAAATACCAGTGGAAGCAAGCAAGAGGAGCTAAGCACTCCAACAGTTCTAGGGTCGGAAGTAGAGGGATACTATGAGAAAGGGAGGTAGACAGAGAGAGAAAGAGAAAGAATGGGTGAAAGTGCTAAAAACAAAAGCACAGTCCAGTTGAGTCCAACCCCAGAGTGCTGGACAGTAAGGCGTGGGTCTTCACAGTAAAACACAGCGGAAAAAGCTGGTCTTTTTCTGTTGCTCAGGGGTAATCTTCACTCCATGATTGCTGCCCTGGGGATTGTTACCCTCCTAAAAGGAAGACAGAAAAAATTCATTTCTATACATACATATACACACATATACACACATATACATATATAAACACACTCACAGATATGGCCTTAAATATAACATATCCAAATTTGGATTTGTTTTTTTTCCCCTTCCTCTACTCATAATTAAACAACAGATGACAAAAAAAAAAAAAAAATGGCAAGTTTTAAAACAAGTTTTAACTTTATTTTTTTACTTTAGGGTAAAAGTGCAATCTGACAAATAAAAAAATATGCTTGTAAGAGAGATGGCAGACCATTGTAAAAACTTTTAGAAAGCTTTCTCTATAGCTTATTTTCAAACTGGCGACAACACAACCCCCTCAAACTTATGAATAAAAGTAATATCAATAATAAAAACAACAAACAGACAGTTTTATCATGTCCGCTTGTTATTAAGTAAATATTTTATGTCATTGGGCTTGACAGGTGCAAAACTAAGCTTTTGACAAACTGCCAGTGTTAAGAAAAATGAGGTGGTCTCCATTTTTCCTGGAGTTGTAAACAAGTAATAGGCATTCATGAAATCATGAAACTGCAGTGCATACACTTAAAAAAAACAAAAACATTTTAGCCGGGAAGCCTGTCAATGAGCCTGTCAACCACCTTCGGCCTGAGCCATGCAGGGTGGCATTTAACAATGCTATCTGATACACGAAACCCCTCTCTGAGGGGGCACTTGTAGCTTGGACCAAGTGGCATTTCTTTGCCAGATTATTAAGTCTGGGGAAGTAAGGTTCATGCCGCTTCCACAACTCGAGTGGATCAGTGTCGGAATTACCTCTCAGGTCACGACTGCGTTTGTATTCGGCTTCCACCGTGCCCCATTCTTATCATATGTTTGAAAACATCTCAGGGACAGTTGCTTGCTTAACTTTTACATGTTGTGCTGTTGCTGCGGCTATTTTCACTTCGCTGGGAGCTGCACTTCTCCCTCTCTGCTGCGTGCCTGTTTATGAATCTGCTAGTGTTTGGGTGCACCACGCTAATTTACTCATGAAAAATGACGCATCGCATTAGTTCCGCTTTTGGCGCACATGTGTAAAATAAGTAATAAAATCGTTTTTCACAAAAACACGTTGTCCTGAACTGTAAATTCTAATTAATCAATCGATACATACATATACACACACACATACATACACATATGCATAAACAAGATTTCTAACACACTGAATAAATCATTTTTTAATTATTTTAATTATTATTTAAATTAGTTGAAAATATTTTTTGCCAATGCAACAAAAGAATAAAAAAGTGTGTTTATACAGTGGTTTATCAAGTTTCCTACCAATTTTGTGTCCATCTTTGCTTTGATGTCTCTGGCAAGGGTTAAGAATGCCTAAAACAAAGCACAACACATATCACTATGTTTCTTTTCAGTTCTGATTCCAGTATGCTCCACAGCCTCTTATTTGTAATACAAAATATACTCCAGTATATATAAAAGTTAACTACTGTGTAGGTCACCCACGTTCTCCACGTTGATGTTGGCTTTCGCACTCGTCTCCATGAACTTGATGCCATACTCTAATGCCAGCTGAAGAGAGAATATCCACAAAACATTATCAATATGTAACACATGCAAAATTGGTTTCATACAAACTAAAATGTGTTGAACTGGAAAAACATGGCTAACATTGGAAAACATATTTTGAAAAACACATTTACAACTATGCTACAGCATTAAAATTAGAGATGTTCCGATACCATTTTTCCCCTCCCGATACCGATTCCGATACTTGGGCTCAGGGTATCTGCCG